>WHSE01000083.1:0-68198 GCA_012295165.1 Asparagus setaceus | reverse complement strand
TCGGTCGTGTCGTCATTCTTATGGCAAAACCATGTACATGAGTGTTTTGTTAAAATTTAAATAAAACCGTCATAATTAAAGTAAATTTGTATTATTTAAAATAATAATTATCGGTTATCTATAAATTTTAAATATACCTGTTGTCAAGGAGAATAAAGTTAATTCAACATGATTTCATATCCGCTTCTTCACATGGCATTTTCAACCAAAAAAGAAAAAGAAAAAGAAAAGAATTAGCAGTTCCTTTTTAATAAATAGTCATTTAAAATTCATTTTATCACTTTGGTAAAAGATATATTAAAAATCCGCAGCATTGCGCTTGTATAGCGCTAGTTCTCTATTAAAGAAACCTCGCTCCCGCCAGATATGCATGCATGGGCTACACACGAACCCTATAAAGTCAAAGCTCAACATGCATCCTTTTCCTCCTCCCTTTCCTTCATATCAGTCACCATATGCACTGTTTTAAACCTTTCAGCAAAACATAAGCAATCCCTCCTAGATCTCTCTATCTCTTCCACTTTCTCTATCCCCAAATTGCAAAACCCTCACACATCTCCAAATACAGTCTTGCAGGATTGATCGAATTACTGAATTTCAAGCTAGATAAAGGGATAGGAATTCACCTCGCCATTCAGAAAGACTAAAATTTCTTCACTGATTAAGAGAAGATTCTGAAAGCCTCGAAGAGGCACCTACATAGAACTGCAAGTTTTACAAGGCATACACCTAATGCCTTTTTCCATAATGCTGGCGATTTTTGGACTTAAAACGTTAAAGATCACTCCTTTTCTGAAAAAGGTTACAACTTTGAAGGCAACCAAACTAGAGATTTCACATTAAGCTGACATCACTAACAAATCAAATTATTATCCACGCCATAATTCGAAGAATCCAACAACAAGGTCAAACTAACACGCAGAAGATAACAATTCAAGATCCATCAAATATAAAACCTTTAAATTTCAAAAATTAGAGAAAAATAAAGAAAAATTACCTTCTTGCAGGTCAATGGAGACGCAAGAAAGTAAACGCAATCGGTGTTTTTCTTCAACGCTCCTCCTCCGCCGTCGGAGCCGCCCGAATCCATCACCGCCGATCAGGATCCGACCAGATTAGAACCAGATCGGGCTTGCGCTTAATTAATATCAAAAATAGTAAAGTATTTAAAAATAGAGTATTATCGAGTGGAGTCCATAAAAATTTCGAGGGTTTGAGAGAGAGAGAGAGAGAGAGAGATCGAGTTCATTTTTGTCAGCTTTTATATTAAGATTCAATCAGGGCCGGTTCTGAGATTTTAGGGGCCCTGTGCCAAGTAAACACATGGCCTTCTCAATATACAAAATATTAATAAATTTTAATTTGAATCTCTAAAATGCTAGGGAATAAAATATTATTAATCAGACATTAAAATGTTGCTGATTTTTTGCATCTGAATAGTCTTTAACATACTTTTCAAGTGCTATTGCTCATTCTTCATCTTTCTACACCAATAAAATGTTACTGATCGATAAATGCATGTAATCACACCAATAAACCCAATAAAGTTTCATAGATGCATATTAGTCTAATAATAGAGATTCCAATCAAAAAAGTATCATTGAAAATTGTCCTCCTTGCATTTTTAGCAAAATCACTAATTAAGTCTTTAACATCAATTTTATCTATAAAATCATTTTCAATGGATATCAAAGCTAATCCATTTAGTCTTTCTTGTGACATGGTCGATCTCGATAAGATTTTAATAATTTTAATTTTGAAAACTTTCTCAGATGCTTCATAATGTATAGTCAATAATATTCTATAAGCAATACATGCATTTGGAAAACAATTTCAGATTTTAAAGAAATTCAAGATATCAATAGCCATCTTTGTTTCTTTTGGTAAAATATTTCAGAAGATTTTTAGTTCTCCAAATAAATCTTTCCCATCAATGATCGAAAATGTTTTATATTTTAGAACAATTTCAAGATTATCACAACATGCTTTCAAATTATTATCATCTAATGAATTTAACTTTTCCAACCAAACAAAATCCAAAAATATCTTCATATGCTTTATATTGCTCAAACCTTTTCTTTAGTGAACCAATAGCTTGATCTACAATATATAAAAAATAATTGATTCTAAAAGATTCTTCTTAGGATTGTGTTGTCTCCTCATTAACATTCTCATCAAATTGTCTTTTTCTACCGATTTGACGCTTTACTTGAAATAATCAATTTTCATTTCAGAGTGTTGATGTATATATAATTGTCACTAACCTCGGATGAGTTTAGCTTTTAAGAGCTTGAATCTCTCCAATGCCCTATGACTGATTCCAAATGTGGGATTCGCCTACCATAGAGGGGACCTGTGGAAAAGGCGGATTGGGATCTCCATGTTCCTCCCACTAATCAAGTTAGTAATGGGGAGATAATTTAATGGATGTGAATTCTGAAATCACTTACTTGGTTCGCTCACGCTGCTACTTATACCTGTTGTGTGGGTATTTTCGCTCTTCCATCGAGAGAACCATCGATGAGTTCCTCTCTCCACGCGCTAGCCTGAAGTGGTCAACATCTCTTTATCCGCCATGGCCGGCTTTACTGAGTGTCAAATCATGTAATGAGGGTTGGGTGTGGTCTATTCGCCATTAATGGGATGAGATTTGATCACGTCAGAGGCGCATGGGTCCAGGTGCCTTAAAATCGCGGAGAGACGGGAGTTAAGGGGTCACGCGCATTTAATCGACGTTGATGGGCTCGAAGATGATACACCGCTTCCCAAAATAACCCTAAGCTTAAAAGATTTCGAATCGGCGACGTATTAGGTTGAGGAGAAATAATAATAAAAATATTTCTTTCAATCTAATGCTGCGCCAAGTAATCATAAAAATACATCACAACCACGATCCCAATCACAAACAGCAGAATAATAATCCGAATCGTAAGAAAGATATATCACCAAAATGAACTAACATCTAGGACTATAAAAGAGTCCACATATCAAACAATTCATGTGGCTAAAGAAACTAGAGAGTCATGAAACAAATGTCAACTAAGTTAAAATGGAAATAATCAAGGAAGTCTAAAGTTCATCAACTTCAAATAAAGAGGAAACTAAGCTTCTCGATCCACTCCGCCGCCCTGAGGTTCTCCAAAGAAAACTCCTACTAAGTGCATCTCCATACTGAACCCGTCGTCATCTAAATCGACGTACACCAAGAGAATGGAGATACCGCAGTATAACACACTCAAGATCCCACAAGCAATAGCAGATAATAATACAAACGAATGCAAGTAATCGAACCGTGATCGATACACGTGATACAATACGATTAACCATCCATGTAAAGATCCAATGAGATTAATATTAAGAAATCTACAAACGAATGCCAAAAGCAAAATAATCCAAACAAGGAAACCCTCATGTATATACCATATGTCTCAGATCAAATAACTAAATACTAACCCCAAACTATATACCGGATGGAACATAACCGAAATAAAGCATCGACATGTGCATCTCTGTGTGCATAACCAAGTGCCCTAACTGGCCAAATATCTCAACTCGATGTCCGTGATCTAGCCATCCTATAATCGGTCATCGGATCATAACTCACAGAAGTCGAAATTCATATCGATAATTGATCGTTCACAAATCCTCTACGTGCATCCAATGCCGCTACACAAATCGCCGAGGACTACACGCGAACCGATTTCTACCTCCGGACACAAGCAGGACTCGGTGAATACACAAGTACACCGACTAAAGTGACTACACAAATTCAAACTTTAGCCCATTAAACCAACCCCCTGACTACTAACAAATTCAGCGGTGCGAGTCCAAAGATACATCACCATATCCCATCACATGAACCAAGACTTTCCCATCCCACTGGCCTCGTAAACAAGTCAACGATGTCGATATCAAACACGTTCACCTCCTAAGCATGGTCAACACACACAATACTAGGTCATGTTCATGACAACCAAATCCCTAAGTCATGAACTACTACGGTTCGGACACAGACTATGTATAACAATTAACATGTCATATGTAATTACTTCTAATGCAGGTTTGTATCATGAACAAGAACTGAATAACTATCAACAATCAACATGGAAATGCTAAATAGGAGAAGTTAACCACATGAAATGACGTAGTTTTCAACATAAATTCCCATGAAAATCCTTTGAACTAATTCCCAACTTAATTATCCAATATTCCAATTAAAATATTCTTTTTCCCTTTAATATTATTTATGAACGATAACTATTTTCTTTTCCATAAATCACCTCTATTTCTTTTCTTTTTCAACAAAATCTCTTAAAATATTTCAAAAATTTTTCTCCCAAATAATTTCTTTAAATCATAGCAATTACTTAAAAATACTTTTATTCCAAAATACATTATTTTCACCAAATAATTTCTTTAAAAATATTTTCATAATTATAATAAATACTAATATCCTAAAAATACATTCTTTCTTCCAAATAGCACTAAATTAATCATAGATCAATTTCGACCTATCCAATTATCACGGATAATTTTATACTATCGAATATTCATCGAAAATGTAAAGGTTAACTCGCAAATGGTATCAAACCAACAACCGAATCAGACATATAATGGAAATAATTCATAAATAATCTAAAATATAAAATACGAAGTCAACGGGTATCGATCTGCTTACACGAAATCCACTAGGCACGACAATCCACACGACGATCGCCGCGACGACGGCCCACCTACGGTACCCGAATCGGACGACACTCAATGAGACCGCACAACCACACACAATGGCCTGGGAGGTGCGACATGCTGCTCGGGGCTGGGCCCATGGCTCAGGAGGAGAGAGAGCAGATGGCTGGCGGGATGTCACCTCGCAATGGAGAGGAGAGTGTGGCAAGGAGGAGGCGCCAGCGAGTGGCCGAGGCGAGGGGCGAGGCGGCAGCGAGTGGAAGTGGTCTGTGGCTGGCAGATTCAGAGGCGGACGAAGGAGAGGGCTGGCTGGGCGGCTGTGGGAAGGCAAATGGGAAGAGGGGAGGACGCGGGGGAAGAGGCGCATGGTCGGGCCTGGGCGAAATCAGGGCACAAGAGGAGGAGCAGGGAGGTGGAGGCTCAAAGGTGCTCAGCAGGAAGGAGGAAGAGGAGGCCGGGGTGCTTGAGGGAGCCGGTGGAGTGGGCTGAGAGAGGCGGAGGTCTGGCCAAGGAAATAGGGAGGAGGTTAAGGAGGCTGAGGTTGGATTTAGATTTGAGCACTAAGAGAGAGAGAGAGGAGGAAAAGAGAGAGAAGAGAGAGAAAGAGTATGCCGCTTTGGGATGAGATTAGGTTAATGTTAATCTATTTATAATGGAGATTAGGTTAGGGTTAAGGTTATTCAAGGTATTACAATATAATAATTAGAAAAGTAATTATTATAAACGCACTGCATACCAAGCTCAAGTTACAAAATCATAAATAATATCAATAATCAAGATTATGAAAGTATTTACCTAAATTATTGAATTTATAATGTAGCTAAATCATAAACATAAATATAAACTCTATTTTGAATTCAGAGAACTCGAAAATTTATATTAATACCTTTAGAAAATAATATTTAATATTTAAATAATCGAAATTAATATTTAATGTCTAAAATAAAAATAATATTTGATATTCAATACTAGAAAATTATTATTTAATAATTAAATACTAGGAAAATATTGTTTAATAATTAAATACTAGAAAAATAACATTTAATACATAATTACTAGAAAATAATATTTAATATTCAAATACTAGTAAAATAATATTTTATACTTAAATACTAGAAAATAATATTTAATACTCTATCTGGAATAATAATATTTAATATTAGGAAAGTAGTATTAGAAAATATGTATCAAAATATGAGGAAAATACTACTAGAAAATCGTCTAGAAAATATTAGAAAATACGTGATCGAAAATCACGGGTGTTACAACTGTATAACCGTCGTTCAGTGAAAGGAACACGTATGGATGAGATGGGGGCTGTGGCTAGGGTGGCCTTCGCATGGCCTCTGAGGCGTCCCTCGGGGGATTGGTGAGCGGGGCGGTTAGCTCTGCCTTCGCGTGAGTATCGAGGAGGATGGTGGTTGAAGGAGGGCCTAGATTCGCCGCATCGTGGGAGGAGGCCTGACTAGTTGGAAGGGGTTACAATGGTGGGCCGGGTTGGAAGGGCGACTAGCACCGCCTTTCCATCCGCCCGACCAATTGGCGCCTCGAAGCTATTCCACGATGCCCATCCCCGGGCGATATGGGGATGACCGGCTATCACCTTCCAACCGGTTCCGCCTGGACGACCTGGGCGGTGCTAGTCGTCCTTCCAACCCGTCCACCATTGTAACCCTTCCACTAGTGCCGGCCTCCCGGGCGATGCGGCGAATCTAGGCCCCTCTTCTCAACCACCCGTCCCTGCGAGGCAGCCGAGGCCTAACCGTCCCGTTCGGCTAATCCCCGAGGGACGCTCCGAGGAGGCCATGCGAGTTGACCACCCGGCCCGGCTCATCTCATCCCGTGGTTCCTCCACTCGAGCGCGGTTATCGATTGCCCGAGCCCATCAACATCGCATTAAATGAACTGACAACCCCTTAACTCCCCGTCTCTCACGCGGTATTTAAGGCACCTCGGACCCATGCACTCAGGTGAGTCAATCCCCCATTAATGGCGAATAGACCACACCAACCCTCAATTACCCGTAATTTGACACGTAAAGCCGACCACCATGGCGGATAAAGAGATGTTCACCACTTACCGACTCGCGCGTGGAGGAGAGGGCTATCTCCGGTGGTTTCCTAACCGATGGAAAGACGAAAATACCCACACAACCCTAGGTATAAGTAGCAACGTGAACAGCGAACCAAGTAAGTGATTTTTCTAGGTGAATTCCTGCTCCATTAAATTATCTCCCCCATTACTAACTTGACCGTCGGAGGAACCACCGGAGATCCCAACTCCGCCTTTTCCACAGGTCCCCCTCTTATGGTAGGCGAATCCCACGGTGGAATCGGTAGGGCATTAGGAGAGAAGGCGGACTCCGCTCTCTTAAAAGCTAAACTCATCCGAGGTTAGTGACTGTGATTATATACATCAACAAGTAGCAATTTCTTTAGCAATTGTCATAGCTTGTGTGAGCCCAACTTCTCTATAATCCTCAAAAAACCTAATAAATCCTTTTACTTGATCTATAGCAATATCAATAAGCATGTGTTTAGAGTGTAAAGATTTGCTAATTAAGTTAACAGCAAACAATATATCATACCAAATAATCATACTTAATAAAAATTCAAAATTTCCAATTCCATGTCTTGCTAAAGAATCTGCTTTACTCCTTATTTTGGAGTCATTATCAGTTTCTGCTAACTGAAGTAGTGCTTTAGCCTTTAGGGCTTTGGAAATCAGAAGACTCGAGGCTTGTGAATTGAAGACTCAAGCTTTAGCCTTTAGGGCTTGGGAAATCGAGAAATGGGAGCGAGAAGACTGAGAGAGGGAGGTGGGGAGCAGGGAGGAGGTTGGATCTGAGGGGTGGGAGAAGTCAAGTCCTATAAGGCTATAAGCCTATAACCTATTACCTAGGCTATATATAAATATAATTTAAAAATGGGGCCCCAATTCAAGGGGCCTGTGTGTCGGCGGCCCTTGCCTTGAGGTAGGGGCACGATTCAATCACGGTGATTTTAATTTTTTGATTTGGCTTGAAGTTTGAGTAAATTATGTAAGTGCCAGGACAGACCCGTCAGAGCCTTAACACAAGTGAACATGTGGTTCGAACCGGTCTTTGAGTCATTCGGATGTCCGCGTGTGCTGGCCGGATCTTGTTTCTTATTTGGTAGAATGGTCGTCCATGATGGTAGCCCCTTTAGAATCATACTAGGCATTTGCGGATGCGTGCGAGATTCAAATACTAAGGGCACCCTTGCCAAATAAATAAAATGAATTTTAAGTAGAATAAATTTGGCCCCGATTTAGCCCTAGTTTGTCGCCAGCTTCAAAATCTGATGCGTGGCTAAGCATGACGTATTAAGTTGAGGAGAGAACGAATAATAAAAACATTTCTTCTCAATCTAATATGCCAAGGCGTCAAGTAATCATAAAATACATCACGGTCACGAGATCCCAATCCGCGGCAAGTAAAAATAAATAATAATCGAACGAAGAGTACATATCACCAAAATGAAATAACATCGGGACTATAAAAGAGTCCACATATCGAAACAATTCATGTGGCTAAAGAAACTAGAGAGTCATGAAACAAATGTCAAGCGAGTTAAAATGGAAATCTTGAAGGAAGTCTAAAGTTCATCAACTCACGAAACAAAAGAAAACTAAGCTTCAACTCGATCTACTCAGTCATCCGGAAGGTTCTCCTGAGGAAACTCCGGCTCAAGTGCATCTCCATCGAACACCGTCTTGTCAAATCGTACACCAAGAGAATGAATGCGTCGGTCGTGTATAACACGGCAAGATCCCACAAGAAATAGCGGTATAATAATAATACAAATGAATGCAATGTCGGCGCAATCGATACACATTATAACAATACGATTAACCATCCATGTAAAGATCGAATGAGATTAATATTAAGAAATCTACAAGCGAGGCGTGATGCGTCGAGAAATAATCCAAACAAGGAAACCCTCATGTATATACCAAACCGAATCGTTAAATAACTAAAACCCTAAACTATACACGGATGGAACATACAAGCGGAAATAAAGCATCGACATGTGCATCTCGGTGTCCGTACAATCAGTGCCCTAAGCTGTCAAATATCTCAACTCGATGTCCGTATCTAGCCATCCTATAACAGTCAGCGGATCATAACTCTCCGAGTCGAAATTCATATCCTTGGGATAGCGGTTCACAAATCCTCTCGTGCATCCAATGCGCTACACAAATCGGCGAGGACTACATAAACTGATTCCGGCCCATCCGGACCAAGCGGGACTCGGTGAATACACAAGTACAGCGACTAAAGTGACTACACAAATTCAAACTTTAGCCCTACAAACCAACCGGTGACTACACAAATTCAGCAGTGCGAGTCGAAGATACATCAACAGCCATATCCGATCACATGAACCAAGACTTTCCCATCCCACGGTCTCGGGTAAATCAAGTCAGCGATCTGATATATCAAACACGGTTCACCTCCTAAGCATGGTCAACACACACATGTCACTAGGTCATGTTCATGACGAACCAAGTCCCTAAGTCATGAACTACTACGGTTCTAGACACAACAAGACTATGTATAACGCAATTAACATGTCATATGTGCAATTACTCTGCGTGTGGTGGTGTATCATGAACGATAGCGTGAATAACTATCGACAACGGTGCAACATGAAAATGTGAAAAGGAGAAGTTAACCACATGAAATGGCGTAGTTTCAACATAAATTCCCATGAAAATCCTTTAAACCAATTCAGACATAATTATCCAATATCTCAAAAATACCTTTCTCTTTAATTTTATTTATGAATGATAACTATTTTCTTTTATTTTCATAAATCAACAAAATCTCTTAAAATTTTCCCAAAATTCTTTTTCTCCCAGGATAATTTTCTTTTAATCATAACAAATAATTAAAATACTTTTACTCAAAATAAATTATTTTCACCAAATAATTCCTTTTATAAATATTTTCATAATTATAATAAATACTAGAAATATCCTAAAATACATTCTTTCTTCCAAATATACGAAATTAATCATGGATTAATTCTAACCTATCAATCATCACGGTTAATTTCATACTATCGAATATTCAGAAAATGTAACCTAGATAGCTTGCATATGATAATAAATAGCGAACTAAACTATACATACACAAAATAATCCATACGGTTAAAATTAATTAAAACTTGGCAAGGCAAGAGGGATCTTGCCTACGGCGAAATTTGTCGCGGCGGCTGTGGCGCGAATCGCGACGGCAGCATACCGCGACGGCTCAAGCGGTGTCGCGGGACTACGACGGCTCGGCGATGTGACTGAAGCGGCGAATCGGTGTGTGTGGCGGGTCGCGGCAAAGATCGGAAAAGCGAGGAAGGCAGCAGTGGAGGAAGGTGGTAAGTCGAGCTGAAAGCGACGAGGCAAGGGTGTCTGCGGTGTTGCTGGCGGACAAAGAGAAGGTTACTGGCCAGACGGAGTTCTGCAGGCTTCGAATTTCACCGGCAAGGTGAAGCGGCAAACGGTAAAGGATATAGCAGCAGTCAGCAACTGAAACGCGAACAGGGAAGAACTGGCGCGGAAGTTAAGAGAGACAAGGATGGAAACCGATCAGGTGGAAGGGCAGCAAAGCAGTGGTGACGAATGAACTGGAAACGGTAAACGGTAGTCTGATAAACAGGATCAACCAACAATCGGTCTGAAATATTCGGGGTCGACTCTTTCGAAAAGAACAAATGGATAAAGAAAGAAAACAAGTCAGAACGATGTCGACTGGCTCAAAGTCGAGAAACCAACAAAGTAAACAACAGACAAACAACATAGATAGGTCATAAAGTTCTATTTGCTAATTAAGGAAAGGTTATAAATGAAAAGTCGTCAAATATCAAGCTCAGGTTTAAATAATATCAATAGTCGAGATTATGATTGAAAGTATTTACGAAAATTATTAAATTTATAATGAAGCTAAATCATAAACATAAATATAAATCTATTTTGAATTGTAGAGAATCCTAGAAATTTTAGAAAATATTAATAATACTTTTAGAAGATAATATTTAATTTTTAAATACAAAAATAATATTTAATATTTAAATATCAGAAAAATAACAATTAATATTTAAACACTAGAAAAATAATATTTAAATTTCAAATACTAGAAAATAATATTTAATATTAGAAAACAATATTAGAAGATACATATTGAAAATATTAGGGAAATAATACTAGAAAAAATGCATAGAAAATATTAGAAAATACACGTGTCGAAAATTCTACGGTGTTACAAGTTTGGTAACCAACAAACTTGGACTAAACAAGTTCTCATTTGGCCCATTTTACCTCATAATGCGGTAGAGTTAAACCAATACCCCATTGGTATGAAAAATCACCGAGATAACTCACGCCCAAAATTTTTAAAAAAAGAAGAAAAATAAATAAACTATCAAAGTTGCTATCTTGCATATATTATGTGTTTACCAAAAAGAAATAGTTCTAAACTAG
This sequence comes from Asparagus setaceus, assembly GCA_012295165.1. Lineage (NCBI taxonomy): Eukaryota > Viridiplantae > Streptophyta > Magnoliopsida > Asparagales > Asparagaceae > Asparagus > Asparagus setaceus. The sequence continues at coordinate 57,014 of WHSE01000083.1, read as the reverse complement.
TTTTCTTTAAAAGTTAGCCAAACTTGGTTCACCTCAAAACTAGTACACATTGAAACTAGTTTAGCCAAATTAAGCCTTTGTGAAACCGGATCAAAACTAAAATTGGTTAGTTTCTAAGTTGCCAAATTCACCTAAATTGTTGAATGTATGCTAGAAATTTTGGGAAAGAAAAGAGAAAAGTATTATTATTATTATTATTATTAGAGAGAGAACAAATCAATGATTTATAGAAATTGAAAAATAAAAATAAAGATTTTCAAGATGTGAAGAGAGTGGAAAGTCTTTAATAAGATGAGATTGTGGAAAAAGAGACTACTAATTATTAACTATTAGAGCCCTTAAAGTTTATCAAGTGGCAAAGGCATGCAACCAGTTTTACTTGGAATAAATTATTATTATTATTGATTATGGATAGTTTTAATTTGATAAGATTTTTCAATTATTATTATTATTGATTATGAGATTTTTTAATTATGGATAGTTATAATTTGATTAGGATTACCAAATATTTGATTATTAGAAATTTTCTAATTGTAAATAGTTTTAATTTGATGAGAATTCGAATTAGGTGAATATAATATAAGGTGTTTACGTTGTCGTCTTAGGTAAAATAAAAGAACACATGACTATTTTTTGATATAACACATGTCATGTATTTAGATGACACATGCCAATTTTTGTGCATTTAGGTGCGTTTGGCAACCAAAAGTTAATAGAAAGTGGACACAAAATTGGAAAGTAGCTCCACTTTCTAATTTTTTCCCTTAACTTTCTAATATATTTAGTGATTGAAAAGTGAAGGGTGCCACATCGATTTTAGCCTATTAAAAATTAGAGAAAGTGGATGGAAAGTGAAAAGAGAGAGAGAAAATATATTTTTAGATTTTTCATGTATCATTTTAGTTTCATTTGTCTACTTTCTATTACTTTCTATGATAACCAAGCGAACAAGAAAAATAAGTGCTACATCATTTACCACCTCAGTTTTCTCTCTTTTTATTTTCTATCATCCAAACAAGATTTTGTAAAATAGAAAGTGATAAAAAATACATTCTTGATAAAGTACTTTTTTCATTTTCTATTTACTTTCTGTTGTCAAATATGCCGAGAACCACTAATTTCTCGTTATATATAATGGAGAGGAGGGATATTGTATCGATTCAAGTGAGTCTTATTGTTACGCATGATTATTGCTCACACATTTATGTATGAGCATGGGATGGGCTCACGAAGAAGTGACAGCCTTTTCAAAGACCACAATGTGTCAAAGGGTCCACTTAGCATTATTCAAATATCTAATCTATTTCAATATATTATCATTCACAGAGTAACTACTCCTTAAAAGTTGTTGGTGAACTTCTCTAAAACTGTCATTGCAAATTTTCTCGCTTAATCAACAAGACATAGCACATGATCCTCTTCATAATTTAAATGCAAAAATATAGGCCACAAGGGTCTCAGTACGTTGAGATTTGAGAATAAATTTGCAATCATCCATAATTGGGCTCTTTGTTTGGGATTATAACATAGTTTTACAAAGATTTGATGAAAAGTTGATGTAGGGCATATATGGACAAATTTATGGAGGAGCGAGACTATCGAGCTAAAGCAGATACATACATATTATTGACTTGCTCAAAGAAATGATTATATCTTCTAAACTGGAAAGCGGCCTCTAATGTGTTATATATGTAAATCGCCTATCTCGATGACAAAGAGTCAACTGGATTGTCAAATTTTCAAAGTCTCATCGATACTATCCAGGTTTAAATCCAAAATAATACTTTGAGTTTATTTTTAGTAGTAAAGTTAGAGTCAATTTATATTAGTAAACAAAATCAATTTTGATTCGGTTTGGACTAATTTGTTTCCACTATCATAGAGAATCTTTTAGGTAGATTTAAATTATTTCTTTTTTAGGAATTCGTTTCTTATTAGAAGTAAACTTTATTTTTCTATTTAAGAAGAAGAATTATAAACACTATGAAAAGATAACTTTTCTTCAATTAAATTCTCTTTTATATTACTTTGTGAACTCGAGGTTGTCTCTTTATGGAGCTGTAGCCAGAAGTGCTTATCCTCACATTGAAGCAGCCAATTGAGCATGGGATTATCAGCAACTGGGATGACATGGAGAAGATTTGGCATCACAGCTTCTACAACGAGCTCTAAGTTAACCCTGAAAACCACCCCGTGCTCCTTACTGAACCTCCGCTGAACTCGAGAGAAAACAAAGAGAGAATGGCCGAGATTATGTTTGAAGCTTTCAAAGTGCCTGCAATGTATGTTGCCATCCAGCCCATCCTTTCCCTGCACTCCAGGGGCCGTACAACTGGCATTGTGCTTGATTCTGGTGATGGTGTGACCCACACCGTTCCAATTATCATCAAAGGCGCTCCCTGATGCTATCCTTCGTTCGGACCTTGCTGGCCGTGATGTCACTAATTCTCTTACGAAGATGCTCGCCGAGTAGGATGCATGTTCACCACACCCGATGAGCGGGACACTGTGAGGGATGGTAACATTGTGCTTAGCGGAGGTTCAACTATGTTCCCCGGTATTGATGATCGTATTGTTAGAAACTTTATTATATAGTAGTAATATTTTATTATGGTCCATGTGAGTCATTCCTAACTTCTTGGACCACTTGTCTAAATCCCATTGGTCAAAAGAAGAGGGAGTAGTTATATTAACCATTCATTGATGGTATGAGGGTTATAAAAGATGATTTAGTTTAAACGGGTCCTCTCTAACCTTTTATGGGATCTATTCTCTCCATCAAGAAAAGAATAATTAAAAAAGATTACTAAAGAAAGGTTTAAGAGGGAGATTCTCTGTTTGTACAAAAGGGCTCTTGTACCCAATCACTTTATCTACCAATATGGATCAAGGTATGTCCTCTTCCTTAATTGTTATGCATGTGATAATCATATAGTTCTAAGATCTTAATTAAGTATGGATGTAATCATTAAGATTTTGACTTACATAATTTAAATGTAAAATAAAAGTTTACATTTTGGTATCGAGCATAGGTTTTAGAACATATGATTTTCCATGAATATTCATTAGTGTTTATGATATTATTTTGTGTAGTATTGTTGGTTGTATATTTTAATCACTAAGTATATGCAATTTGTCCCCATTCTAATTACTAAGTGATTCACGTTTATATGCTATTAGACTGCTTTAAGGTTTTGATTTATTTTCTTAATTAAGTGGGACCTTATCATGTTAATCCTCTCTTAATTAGTTTTGAATTCATTCATACTACAAAATAATGCTTAGAGATTACCATGTTTACAGTTTCAATCTCTAAAACGTACCATTATTTTTTTAATTAAAAAAAATAAAGTGAGGGTTCGCTGGAGGCACTGCAGCGAACAACCAGACCAAGTTACAAGGAGTTTAAAGACCACCAAAGGTCATGATTCGAGGACATTGTTAGAGGAAAGGAAAAATCATTTCTCTTTTCCTTAAACATGAATTACTTTATCTCTAGCTTTACTATTTAGCCCCAATTCAAGGGGCCCCTGTGTGCAGAAATGCCCGCAGACCGCCTGCACGGCCTCGATTCAATCACGGTGATTTTAATTTTTCGATTTGGCTTGAAGTTTGAGTAAATTATGTAAGTGCCATCACACGGAGCCACGCGATCCGACGCAACACAAGTGAACATGTGGTTCGAACCTGGTCTTTGAGTCATTCGGATGTCCGCGAAGCCCGATCTTGTTTCTTATTTGGCCTGAATCGGGCTGTCCATGATGGGTAGCCCCTTTAGAATCATACTTGTCAGATTCGCATGCGTAACGATTCAAATACTAAGGGCCTGCTTGCCAAATAAATAAAATGAATTTTAAGTAGAATAAATTTGGCCCCAGTATTTAGCCCTAGTTTTGTCACGCCCCGCTTCCCAAAATACAGGGAAGCGGTACGTGAACAAGCCCGCGACGTATTAAGTTGAGGAGAAATACGAATAATAAAAAAACATTTCTTCTCAATCTAATATGCCAAGCGTCAAGTAATCATAAAAATACATCACGGTCACAGATCCCAATCACAGCAAGTAAAAATAAATAATAATCCAGAACAGAAGAGTACATATCACCAAAATGAAATAACATCCAGGACTATAAAAGAGTCCACATATCTGAAACAATTCATGTGGCTAAAGAAACTAGAGAGTCATGAAACAAATGTCAACTGAGTTAAAATGGAAATACTGAAGGAAGTCTAAAGTTCATCAACTACTGAAAACAAAAGAAAACTAAGCTTCAACTCGATCTACTCCGTCATCTGGAAGGTTCTCCGAGGAAACTCCTACCAAGTGCATCTCCATCGAACCGTCCGTCGTTTAAATCGACGCACACCAAGAGAATGGAGTACGCCGTATAACACACGGCAAGATCCCACAAGAAATAGCGGTATAATAATAATACAAATGAATGCAAATGTCGAAGCGCAATCGATACACGTATAACAATACGATTAACCATCCATGTAAAGATCCGAATGAGATTAATATTAAGAAATCTACAAACGAGACGTAGTACGTCGAGCGAAATAATCCAAACAAGGAAACCCTCATGTATATACCAAATGTCTCGAATCGTAAATAACTAAATACTAACCCTAAACTATACACGGATGGAACATAACCGAAATAAAGCATCGACATGTGCATCTCGGTGTCCGTACAATCAGTGCCCTAATCACAAATATCTCAACTCGATGTCCGTGATCTAGCCATCCTATAACAGTCACCGGATCATAACTCTCACAGAGTCGAAATTCATATCAAGGATAACGATCGTTCACAAATCCTCTCGTGCATCCAATGCCGCTACACAAATCGGCCAGAGGACTACACGCAAACTGATTCAGGCCTGTCCGGACACAAGCAGGACTCAGGTGAATACACAAGTACACTGACTAAAGTGACTACACAAATTCAAACTTTAGCCCTACAAACCAACCCGAGTGACTACACAAATTCACAGTGCGAACTGAAGATACATCAACGGCCATATCCGATCACATGAACCAAGACTTTCCCATCCCACGGTCTCAGGTAAATCAAGTCAACGATGCCGATATATCAAACACGGTTCACCTCCTAAGCATGGTCAACACACACATGTCACTAGGTCATGTTCATGACGAACCAAGTCCCTAAGTCATGAACTACTACGGTTCTAGACACAACAAGACTATGTATAACGCAATTAACATGTCATATGTGCAATTACTCAAGTGGTTCGTCGTGGTATCATGAACAAGAACGGAATAACTATCGACAACGGTGCAACATGAAAATGTGAAAAGGAGAAGTTAACCACATGAAATGACGTAGTTTCCAACATAAATTCCCATGAAAATCCTTTAAACCAATTCCCATAATTATCCAATATCTCAAAAATACCTTTTCTCTTTAATTTTATTTATGAATGATAACTATTTTCTTTTATTTTCATAAATCAACAAAATCTCTTAAAATTTTCCCAAAAATTCTTTTTCTCCCCGGATAATTTTCTTTTAATCATAACAAATAATTAAAATACTTTTTACTCAAAATAAATTATTTTCACCAAATAATTCCTTTTATAAATATTTTCATAATTATAATAAATACTAGAAATATCCTAAAATACATTCTTTCTTCCAAATAGCACGAAATTAATCATGGATTAATTCTAACCTATCCAATCATCACGGTTAATTTCATACTATCGAATATTCATCAAAATGTAACCTATAATAGCGATATGATAATAAATTGGCACGAACTAAACTATACATACACAAAATAATCCATACCTGTAAAATTAATTAAAACTTGAAGGGATTGAATCCTTCTCATCTTCAACTGTTTCAACTTTAGCCTGCGGTTGCTTATTTGTTACAGGGTCACAATCACCTACTTGTAGAACTCCATTTCTCTGATTATTTTCATCCACATTGCAGGTATCTACACTGTCCAAGGGTACATCTTCTTTTCCTCTTGAGAAGAACACTCAGAGGTTTCGGTCCTTTGAATGAAGGGAATCTTCATTATTCTGTACCTTGGTTGTCTGCTCTTGTGAGCTCTTGACCAGCTTCGCCCTTTTAGCTCTGCTAGACTCTTCGACCATTGAAGTTCAACGAATCAACATCTCTCTTGCTCAGCCTGCCTCCTAAGTTTCTCAAAGGAGGGTCTTCACGTAGCCTTCTTGTTCTTTTATTTTGCCTCACTTGGTTACTAATTGATGCCCTAGTTGGTGACAATCTGCCTCTCGTTTCTAGAAACATCCCTCTCCTCAGACTGCAAGCTGAAAGAGTCACCTGATGATGCTGCAGGAAGAGCAATTCTACCTCGTAGACGAGAGCTTACAGAGGTTTCAAGAGGAACCTGCAACTGATTCCTGTGAGAATGATGGCCATAATATTTCTGTTTTTCCTCCACATAGTGATCGCTCCTGGTGGCTGATCTAGAAGAATCAAGCTTTCTTTGTTTCAACCGATGTCGAATCAGCTCTATCCACTTCATTAGGGCTCTTGGGCCTCTGAAGCACCCTTCTTTCAGGCAACTGCGATCTTTCTAAGCTCCTCCTCTCAAATAAAACCTTGTGTGGTCTTGTGTCGCGGTAGTCTTGAATCCTTCCATTCTGTCGACTATATTTATCTACTGAACTACTATATTGGTTTCTCTCATAGATGTTGACGGGTTTGTAATCAGAAGAGCGATGGTGATAATCATTTAGAGCTGATTTTCTTCCAAATTCGCTGGCTTTTGTGTTATCAACAACATGAGCATCAAATACTGAAGAATGTTCGCCAACTATCTCACCAGGCTCCAGATCATTCTGAAGGTGTTCATCTGAGGAATGAATCTGATGGTTCTGGGACCTGCTCCAAGCATTGCTGTTTATGACAGGAGCATGTGCTGGCTGTGATTTTGATAAGAAATTCTTTGCATGCGTAAAACCATTTGAAGATTGCAGCTCATTTCTGATAACAGGTTTTGTTGATGAAACTGGTGCTTTCAGTTCTATATCAGCACTCACTTTTGGAATGCTCTGTTGATTACCACACTGCTTGATGCTCCAAGATTCATATTTTAATGTGGCCTGTGGTTGTTCTGAGAATGATGGAGAAGCCTTTGCTAATTGCTGTGAAACAACATTACCATTTGCCTGCTTTCATGCAAGAAAGGGCAAATCTCGCCCTTTAAACAGTGGCCCTTTGAAAAAAATGCATTGCTGACTTCGGCTTTGCTTATTCAAACTATAAGGAGGAGCATGCACCACAGGAATCTGCTTTGATGGTACTGTTGGTATGGAGGGCAGGGTAGGTCCTGAACCTGGAGATCCAAACAAACCATCAAGTGGCTGCGAAGAAAAAAAGGTAACATTAGCATTTCTGATAAAAGAGTAATTTTTAAGAAAATGACAAAGCAACGGCAATACAAAGTCCATTAGATTATTAAAGCTATCTAGCCATTTTATTTTATAAAATGATCTTAAAACTTTGTTTATACATATTCGAGTTATCTAACATCAAAAGAATTGCAGTTCGATAAAATCCACACTTTTCACAATATAAAAGCGTGTCTACAAGCATAAGTAACATTATCCAGATAAAAATATAAAAGCGTGTCTACAAGCATAAGTAACATTATCCAGATAAAAGTTTCCAGTGTATCAAATTTAGAAGCAAGCACACGAAATTGAGCTCATATTTTCTGTTTTGGGATTAAGGCGTGGATATATATATATATATATATATATATATAAAACAAGAGAAGAAAGACTCACGGATGCGAAATGCACACTTAGGATTCAAGCAGTTGCTATTCAACCAATAGTAACAATCTCTGGGGTTAAGCCTGGCACCCTCACTGTGACGACTCACATTCATTTCCCTGTAACAAGGAAAGATATGTCAGTTTGAATGTTAAGGAGGTTATATAAACATGCAACAGTATCTTTCAGATTAAAACAATCAAGGCTTAATAAGTACTCTGAAAAGAAAAGGAAGGAAAAATGAATATTATATTAAGAGATACTTAGCAATTAGTACTTAGGTATATATTGATAAAGTTTGGAATTTTACATGAAAATAATGACGATATGGTCAATGAAAACCGACTAATTTCCTCAATATTATGGCGAAATCAATCGTTTATTGACAACCATCAGGTCTTTCAACTACACATTTGAAGAAAAATGTAGAATGTGTCCAAGATTTGCAAGCCTAAATATCGCACAAGGCTTCACAGAGAGGTTGCTTGACGCGAGTTGATATCTAGTGATGCGCCAACATAATAAAGGGGACCTAAATAAAGTACGTGAGAGAATTCATAGCATACAACCTTACGTTAATTGAGATAGATTTGCATGACTTAACTCACTGCTTTAGCCTCCATTTGCAAACAACCCAGTAAGTGACCCACAAGCATCAAATAATTTGAACGTTCAAACACATGAAATTCAACATTTCACAAAATGAGAACATTCTCAGCCAAATCCCTCATCTATAAAAATTATAGAACTCCACATTTCATACTGATGTTTTTCCTTTTTCTTTTCCAAAATATAAATTGAACTCTAAACCAATGGCAATAAAGGACGTGCCAGCACAACAAAGACTCTACACTAAGACGTATTATGGTAACACCTAACAGGAAACAGATACACCATGCAAGAAGTAAATGTTTCCCGATAATATTATTTAAAAAAGGTTGTCTCTTTTCCTAATTAGTCTTCTCAAGATGGAAATAACCACTAGAGAATCCATCGAAATTATCCTTAACAAATCAAGCAAAAATTCTAAGATAGGAAAGGTATAATGGTCGACAATGCTCACAATTCATAACTCATAAGTTCGTGTAAACAGAAAAAACAAGTGCCTCGATGGCAAGCTCTTCCCTTGCAAGAACAAGCATTCCAAAAGAAGGCCTAGAAATGAAAATCTTAATAAACCCCAAACCATATTAAGCACCATTGGGAAGAGGAGCGATTATTAAAACATATCTATCTAATATACTAAAACAAAGCCCCCGGAGTACACGCGGCAAATTTTTAGACATTAGACTCTTAATATTCCATATATATATACACTGTTAATCCTATAATTATCTATCCTATAATGCTAAAATAAGCCCATGTTTGCACACACCTATTAAACTTCTCTAGGACTGTCTATTTAACTTCTCTATTTGTTTTGTGATTGACACAGTTTCAGTTTCATTCCAATTAACGACTCATTTATTTCATTTTGCTTTCTTCCATTCAATAGACTCATTTATCTCTTCACATAGCAGATTTTTTTTAAAAAAATCAGAGAAGCATGGTCAGATATGGAAACAAAAATACAAAACAGGGTCTCCCAAGGGTTGTAAGACTCTTACAAAACCCAAGGTAGCAATGCCAGCACAAGGACATGACCCCTTTGCCGATAAACACAAAATGATATGCTAACATACTAGCATAACCCTAAAATACATCAATGAGAGACCCTGACAAAAATGTGTCCCTTGGCATCAAGGGAAATAAGTTTTCTAATACCAATAGGAACATCTTCAAAATTACAGTCTTTAATTTTCTATTATTGCGGTCTCTCATTAATGTCATCAACCAAACTGTCGACCATTATACCTTTCGTAAATTAAAGTCTTTAATTGTTTCTTGATGGCATCAACCGCATCGGATTACATTTAATTTCTATTACTGCGGTTGATGACTTTAGTACACATTCGTAAGCTAACAAAATTTATTTATAAAATATTCCATCAAACTTATATAGTCTCTTACAAGTACATAATGTTAGAAGATTTTTATTCTTAAAATACACATTTTATTTCTATAAGATAAGTATGCAAAATGACATTTCATATCCGCTTCTCACATGGCATTTTCAACCAAAAAAATGAAAAAGAAAAGAAAAAGAATTAGCAGTTCCTTTTTAATAAATAGTCATATTTAAAATTCATTTTATCATTTTGGTAAAAGATATATTAAAAATCCGCAGCATTGCGCTGTATAGCTAGTTCTCTAATAAAAGAAACCTCGTTCCCGCCAGATATGCATGCATGGGCTACACACGAGAACCCTATAAAGTCAAAGCTCAACATGCATCCTTTTCCTCCTCCCTTTCCTTCATATCAGTCACCATATGCACTGTTTTAAACCTTTCAGCAAAACATAAGCAATCCCTCCTAGATCTCTCTATCTCTTCCACTTTCTCTATCCCCAAATTGCAAAACCCTAGACACATCTCCAAATACAGTCTTGCAGGATTGATCGAAATACTGAATTTCAAGCTAGATAAAGGGATAGGAATTCACCTCGCGTCATTCAGAAAGACTAAAATTTCTTCACTGATTAAGAGAAGATTCTGAAAGCCTCGAAGAGGCACCTACATAGAACTGCAAGTTTTACAAGAAAGCATACACCCTAATGCCTTTTTCCATAATGCTGGCGATTTTTTGGACTTTAAAACGTTAAAGATCACTCCTTTTCTGAAAAAGGTTACAACTTTGAAGGCAACCAAACTAGAGATTTCACATTAAGCTGACATCACTAACAAATCAAATTATTATCCACGCCATAATTCGAAGAATCCAACAACAAGGTCAAACTAACACGCAGAAGATAACAATTCAAGATCCATCAAATATAAAACCTTTAAATTTCAAAAATTAGAGAAAAAATAAAGAAAAATTACCTTCTTACAGGTCAATGGAGACGCAAGAAAGTAAACGCAATCGGTGTTTTTCTTCAACACCTCCTCCTCCGCCGTCGGAGCGCCGCCCGAATCCATCACCGCCGATCAGGATCCGACCCGATTAGAACTAGATCGGGCTTCTGCTCCTTAATTAATATCAAAAATAGTAAATTATTTAAAAATAGAGTATTATCGAGTGGAGTCCATAAAAATTTCGAGGGTTTGAGAGAGAGAGGAGAGAGAGATCGAGTTCATTGGTGTCAGCTTTTATATTAAGATTCAATCAGGGCCGGTTCTGCTATTTTAGGGGCCTGTGCGAAAAGTAAACACATGACCCTTCTCTATATATAAAATATTAATAAATTTTAATTTGAACCCCTAAAATGCTAGGAGACAAAATATTTTTAATCAGACATTAAAATGTTGCTTGATTTTTTTGCATCTGGATAGTCTTTAACATACTTTTCAAGTGCTATTGCCCATTCTTCATCTCTTCTACACGAATAAAATACTCGACGGATAAATGTATGTAATCACACCTTAATAAAGCTTTCCAATAGAGCAAATAGTCCACAATAAGAAATACTTGCATATTATGTTCCTCTTGTATCTATGCTTACCTTCATAAGAGATATCAGTCTTTAGCATCAAAAGTATCATTGAAAAATTGTCCTCCTTGCATTTTAGTCGCAAAATCACTAATTAAGCCTTTAACATCAATTTTATCTATAAAATCATTTTCAATGGATATCAAAGCTAATCCATTTAGTCTTTCTTGTGACATGGTCGATCTCGGATAAGATTTTAATAATTTTAATTTTGAAAAACTTCTTTCTCATAGATGCACTATACAGTATAGTCAATAATATTCTATAAGCAATACATGCATTTGGAAAATAATTTGATTTTTAAGAAATTCAAGATATCAATAGCCATCTTTGTTTCTTTTGGTAAAATATTTAGAAGATTTTTAGTTCTCCAAATAAATCTTTCCCATCAAGATCGAAAATGTTTTATATTTTAGAACAATTTCAAGATTATCACAACATGCTTTCAAATTATTATCATCTAATGAATTTAACTTTTCAGAACCAAACAAAAATCCAAAAATATCTTCATATGCTTTATATTGCTCAAACCTTTTCTTTAGTGAACCAATAGCTTGATCTACAATATATAAAAATAATTGATTCTAAAAGATTCTTCACCGATTGTGTTGTCTCCTCATTAACATTCTCATCAAATTGTCTTTTTCTACGATTTGACGTTTTACTTGAAATACATTAATTTTCATTTCAAGAGCAATTTCTTTAGCAATTGTCATAGCTTGTGTGAGCCCAACTTCTATAATCCTCAAAACCTAATAAATCCTTTTACTTGATCTATAACAATATCAATAAGCATGTGTTTAGAGTGTAAAGATTTGCTAATTAAGTTAACAAACAAACAATATATCATACCAAATAATCATACTTAATAAAAATTCAAAATTTCCAATTCCATGTCTTGCTAAAGAATCTTTACTCCTTATTTTGGAGTCATTATCGTTTCTACTAACTGAAGTAGTGCTTTAGCCTTTAGGGCTGGAAATCGAAGACTCGAACTATCAATCGAAGACTGAAGCTTTAGCCTTAGGGCTTGGGAAATCAAATGGGAACGAAGACTAAGAGGGGAGGTGGGGAGCCAGGAGGTTGGATCTCGAGGGTCTGGGAGAAGTCAAGTCCCTATAAAGCTATAAGCCTATAAACTATTACCTAGGCTATATATAAATATAATTTAAAAATGGGGCCCCAATTCAAGGGCCCTATGCCGAAGCAACAAGACTCCCCGCAGGCCGCCCGGATTCAATCACGGGTGATTTTTAATTTTCAGATTTGGCTTGAAGTTTGAGTAAATTACGGTGCCAGGACACGGACCGCCTGATCCGACGCAGCTGACAAGTGAAGCGGTGGTTCGAACTCGGTCTTTGAAGTCATTCGGATGTCACGCGGACAAGCTCGATCTTGTTTCTTATTTGTAGAATCGCCGTCCATGATGGGTAGCCCTTTAAAATAAATTATTTTCACCAAATAATTCCTTTTATAAATATTTTCATAATTATAATAAATACTAGAAATATCCTAAAATACATTCTTTCTTCCAAATAGCACAAATTAATCATGGATTAATTCTAACCTATCCAATCATCACTTAATTTCATACTATCGAATATTCAATCAAAATGTAACCTATAACTCGCATATGATAATAAATTGGCACGAACTAAACTATACATACACAAAATAATCCATACGGTAAAATTAATTAAAACTTGGCAAGGCAAGAGGGATCTTGCCTCACCGAATCGGGCCAGGCGACGGCCGACGAATCCCATCGACGACGACGCGACGACGGCTCAACCTGCACGGGACTACACGACGGCCGACGATGTGCACTGGGCGGCGACGGCGGGTCTGTGTGTGGCGGGGTCGACGGCGAGATCGGAAGGCGGGGGAAGGCAGCAGTGGGGAGGGTCGGTAAGGTCGAGCTGAAGGCGACCGAGGCGAGCGGGTGTGCTGCGGTGTTGGCGGCGGACGAGGAGGGTTGTTACAGAGGCGGCGGCGTGGTTGGCACTGGGCATGGTGGGCGAGGCGACGGAGGGGAGGGGCGGTGGAGGGGATGGCGGCGGTCGTGGCTGAGTGGGCGGAGGAGGAGAGGGCAGGAGGGGAAGGAGGCAATGGGTGGAGGGGAGGCGGCGGGCACGGTGTTGACGGTGAGGCTGGAGGCGGTGGCGGTGGTGCGTGCGGCGGAGAGGAGGTGGTCTGGCCGGCGGTGGTTGCGCTGGAGGCTGGGCGGCATGGGAGGCGGTCAGCTGGGGGAGAGGGTGGAGGGGGAAGGAATGGTGGAAAAGATGGAAGGAGACCGAGGAGTGGAGGAGGCCAGTGGTGGTGGTGAGTGGTGGACGGAGTGGTGGATCTGGGTTGGAAGAGAGAGAGAGAGTAATGGGAAGAGAGAGAGAGAGAAAGATAAAGAGAGAGAGATAAAATGGGGAAGTGAAAGAAAATATATATAGGAAGAGACAATATAATAATATAATGGATAAAATAAAGATAAATGAAGAATATATACATAAAATAAATAATTTAAAGAGAATCCTAGAAATTTTAGAAAATATTAATAATACTTTTAGAAGATAATATTTAATTTTTAAATACAAAAAATAATATTTAATATTTAAATATCAGAAAAATAACAATTAATATTTAAACACTAGAAAAATAATATTTAAATTTCAAATACTAGAAAATAATATTTAATATTAGAAAACAATATTAGAAGATACGTATTGAAAATATTAGGGAAATAATACTAGAAAATAATAATCAAAAATATTAGAAAAATAATGATCGAAAATTTACGGTGTTACAAGTTTGGTAACCAACAAACTTGGACTAAACAAGTTCTCATTTGGCCCATTTTTACCTCATAACTGGGCCAGAGTTAAACCAATACCCCATTGGTATGAAAAATCACCAGATAACTCTCGCCCAAAATTTTTAAAAAAAGAAGAAAAATAAGTAAACTATCAAAGTTGCTATCTTGCATATATTATGTGTTTACCAAAAAGAAATAGTTCTAAACTAGTTTTCTTTAAAAGTTAGCCAAACTTGGTTCACCTCAAAACTAGTACACATTGAAACTAGTTTAGCCAAATTAAGCCTTTGTGAAACCGGATCAAAACTAAAATTGGTTAGTTTCTAAGTTGCCAAATTCACCCTAAATTGTTGAATGTATGCTAGAAATTTTGGGAGAAAAGAGAAAAGTATTATTATTATTATTATTATTAGAGAGAGAACAAATCAATGATTTATAGAAATTGAAAAATAAAAATAAAGATTTTCAAGATGTGAAGAGAGTGGAAAGTCTTTAATAAGATGAGATTGTGGAAAAAGAGACTACTAATTATTAACTATTAGAGCCCTTAAAGTTTATCAAGTGGCAAAGGCATGCAACCAGCTTTACTTGGAATAAATTATTATTATTATTGATTATGGATAGTTTTAATTTGATAAGGATTCTTTGGCAATTATTATTATTATTGATTATGAGATTTTTTAATTATGGATAGTTATAATTTGATTAGGATTACCAAATATTTGATTATTAGAAATTTTCTAATTGTAAATAGTTTTAATTTGATGAGAATTCAATTAGGTGAATATAATATAAGGTGTTTACGGTCGCTTCGGTAAAATAAAAGAACACATGACTATTTTTTGATATAACACATGTCATGTATTTAGATGACACATGCCAATTTTTGTGCATTTAGGTGCGTTTGGCAACCAAAAGTTAATAGAAAGTGGACACAAAATTGGAGTAGCTCCACTTTCTAATTTTTTCCCTTAACTTTCTAATATATTTAGTGATTGAAAAGTGAAGGGTGCCACATCGGCATTTTAGCCTATTAAAAAATTAGAGAAAGTGGATGGAAAGTGAAAAGAGAGGAGAGAGAAAATATATTTTTAGATTTTTCATGTATCATTTTAGTTTCATTTGTCTACTTTCTACTATTACTTTCTATGATAACCAAACGAACAAGAAAAATAAGTGCTACATCATTTACCACCTCGCTCTCTTTTTATTTTCTATCATCCAAACAAGATTTTGTAAAATAGAAAGTGATAAAAAATACATTCTTGATAAAGTACTTTTTTCATTTTCTATTTACTTTCTGTTTGTCAAATATGCCGAGAACCACTAATTTCTCGTTATATATAATGGAGAGGAGGGATATTGTATCGATTCAAGTGAGTCTTATTGTTACGCATGATTATTGCTCACACATTTATGTATGAGCATGGGATGGGGCTCACGAAGAAGTGACAGCCTTTTCCAAAAGACCACAATGTGTCAAAGGGTCCACTTAGCATTATTCAAATATCTAATCTATTTCAATATATTATCATTCACAGAGTAACTACTCCTTAAAAAGTTGTTGGTGAACTTCTCTAAAACTGTCATTGCAAATTTTCTCGCTTAATCAACAAGACATAGCACATGATCCTCTTCATAATTTAAATGCAAAAAATATAGGCCACAAGGGTCTCAGTACGTTGAGATTTGAGAATAAATTTGCAATCATCCATAATTGGGCTCTTTGTTTGGGATTATAACATAGTTTTACAAAGATTTGATGAAAAGTTGATGTAGGACGTATAACGGACAAATTTATGGAGGAGCGAGACTATCACGAGCTAAACGCAGATACATACATATTATTGACTTGCTCACAAAGAAATGATTATATCTTCTAAACCGAAAGCCTCTAATGTGTTATATATGTAAATCGCCTATCTCGATGACAAAGAGTCAACCGATTGTCAAATTTTCAAAGTCTCATCAAGATTTATCCGCTTTTATTTGAAATCCAAAATAATCACTTTGAGTTTATTTTTAGTAGTAAAGTTAGAGTCAATTTATATTAGTAAACAAAATCAATTTTGATTCAGTTTGGACTAATTTGTTTCCACTATCATAGAGAATCTTTTAGGTAGATTTAAATTATTTCTTTTTTAGGAATTCTGTTCTTATTAGAAGTAAACTTTATTTTTCTATTTAAGAAGAAGAATTATAAACACTATGAAAAGATAACTTTTCTTCAATTAAATTCTTTTATATTACTTTGTGAACTCGAGGTTGTCTCTTTATGGAGCTGTAGCCAGAAGTGCTTATCCTCACATTGAAGCAGCCAATTGAGCATGGGATTATCAGCAACTGGGATGACATGGAGAAGATTTGGCATCACAGCTTCTACAACGAGCTCTAAGTTAACCCTGAAAACCACCCCGTGCTCCTTACTGAACCTCCGCTGAACTCGAGAGAAAACAAAGAGAGAATGGCCGAGATTATGTTTGAAGCTTTCAAAGTGCCTGCAATGTATGTTGCCATCCAGCCCATCCTTTCCCTGCACTCCAGGGGCCGTACAACTGGCATTGTGCTTGATTCTGGTGATGGTGTGACCCACACCGTTCCAATTATCATCAAAGGATATGCGCTCCCTGATGCTATCCTTCGTTCGGACCTTGCTGGCCGTGATGTCACTAATTCTCTTACGAAGATGCTCGCCGAGGTAGGATGCATGTTCACCACACCCGATGAGCGGGACACTGTGAGGGATGGTAACATTGTGCTTAGCGGAGGTTCAACTATGTTCCCCGGTATTGATGATCGTATTGTTAGAAACTTTATTATATAGTAGTAATATTTTATTATGGTCCATGTGAGTCATTCCTAACTTCTTGGACCACTTGTCTAAATCCCATTGGTCAAAAGAAGAGGG
This sequence comes from Asparagus setaceus, assembly GCA_012295165.1. Lineage (NCBI taxonomy): Eukaryota > Viridiplantae > Streptophyta > Magnoliopsida > Asparagales > Asparagaceae > Asparagus > Asparagus setaceus. The sequence goes on along the minus strand of WHSE01000083.1, from coordinate 39,991 downwards.
AGTAGTTATATTAACCATTCATTGATGGTATGAGGGTTATAAAAGATGATTTAGTTTAAACGGGTTCTCTCTCTAACCTTTTATGGGATCTATTCTCCATCAAGAAAAGAATAATTAAAAAAAGATTACTAAAGAAAGGTTTAAGAGGGAGATTCTCTGTTTGTACAAAAGGGCTCTTGTACCCAATCACTTTATCTACCAATATGGATCAAGGTATGTCCTCTTCCTTAATTGTTATGCATGTGATAATCATATAGTTCTAAGATCTTAATTAAGTATGGATGTAATCATTAAGATTTTGACTTACATAATTTAAATGTAAAATAAAAGTTTACATTTTGGTATCGAGCATAGGTTTTAGAACATATGATTTTCCATGAATATTCATTAGTGTTTATGATATTATTTTGTGTAGTATTGTTGGTTGTATATTTTAATCACTAAGTATATGCAATTTGTCCCCATTCTAATTACTAAGTGATTCACGTTTATATGCTATTAGACTGCTTTAAGGTTTTGATTTATTTTCTTAATTAAGTGGGACCTTATCATGTTAATCCTCTCTTAATTAGTTTTGAATTCATTCATACTACAAAATAATGCTTAGAGATTACCATGTTTACAGTTTCAATCTCTAAACGTACCATTATTTTTAATTAAAAAAAAATAAAGTGAGGGTTCGCTGGAGGCACTGCAGCGAACAACCAGACCAAGTTACAAGGAGTTTAAAGACCACCAAAGGTCATGATTCGAGGACATTGTTAGAGGAAAGGAAAAATCATTTCTCTTTTCCTTAAACATGAATTACTTTATCTCCTAGCTTTACTATTTAATTTCGTGACTTGACCTATTTAAATAGGAGGCTTGAATTCCTTAGCCTGAATCCATATATGAACAACACAATCAAGTCAGTAATGGCCAAACTCATTTACAGCCACACACAATACATTATAGATAAATTACTCATGCTGCTAATTAAGTAAAATATTATTATACAAGGCCTAACGGCCACACCAACTCAGAGCCACGCTTAGTTACAAGCCCACGCTATTATTATATGGTTAGCAATATAATCCAGCCCGACTTACTGCTTTTGAATAATTTGTTATGTTGTATAATATCATTATTTAATTTGATATTTATATTATGAATAATTTGTTAGTCACCAAAGTGGCCAAATTAGAATGTTTTATAGATGTCAAATTAATTACAATTCAATTACCCATGATTATGTGATGCTATTAATAAGATGACATGATAATAACTATTTTCTTTGTAATGGGTATATTGAAGTTCATTGATTATAAAATATTTAAGGATCGCCCAAAGGTTGATTAGTTATTTTATATTCATGAACATGACAGTGGTTAATTGATATATTTGGTTGGATATGTTTAGTACATCCAAAGATTACAAGCATGTCTAATTGGAATGTATTTGATTGCCAATTATGTGAAATTTAAAATAATAATAATAAGCATCAATAATGTTTATTGTCGTGCATTGTTGTATCACCCAAAGGAGAACTTCAATGTACATTTATGTTTTTGTGATTGTTATCTGAATCTATATTATGTTTTTGTATTTATGACTCAAAGCATTAATATATGAGCATTCTATCTATATGCAGCATTTGCTCCTGTTTCTCTTCATTCGCAAGCTTCGTCTGTTGTAAAGTTCAATGGGCTTAATTTTCCTGGATGGTCTGAACAAGTTCAGTTTCACTTAGGTGTTCTGGATCTTGATTTGGCACTCCTACAAGATAAGCCCGCTGCTATTACTGATACTTGTTGATTTATATATTCTCAAGATTATATTTTGATGATAACAATATGTGTTCTATATATATATGTTTTGTGTGGTATAACTTGTTGATGCGATATCATATATATCAAATTTGGACTCAAGGCATTATGGAGTATTGAAGATGAAAAGCAAGATGAAATACAAAGAACAATGTAATTTTTCTCTTCTTTACTTAGAATATATTGTACAAGCCTTGATCACACACACACATGCATATTTAGAACACACTAACACATGCTTAGTGTGTTGGTTAATTATAGAAATCCCTATATTAACCATTAGATTTTTAAAGTTTAAAACAATTCATTTATAAACTTTTGTCAGAGTAATGTAACCAATTCAAACTATAGTCGACTAATTACTTAACTTAATAAATATATAAGTTTCGTAAGTTACTGCATTAGTGACCAATGTTAATAGTCACTAATGAAAACTTAAACAATTTTCCGAACTGTAAGTTTACTGATTAGTCGCTCATGCGCATATATAGTCGCTACCCGCATTTAAAACATACACCCGGACTTTCATCATTACTGATTAGTCGACTAATAAAAATAGTAGTCTAACTACTAATGCTTGAATTGCATTTACGTAATCGTAAAACAGCATTAGTCGACTAATCTTATATAGTAGTCGACTATAATACGCTTTATGATGCTCGTAATTTGAATCTTTAAACATTTTTAACCTGTTTTTGTTTTGAATGGGTGTCTTTCAAGACATATAAATAGTAAAACTGGAAAAAGACACACACGAAATTCTCATATACATTAACTTGAATTTTTGAAAAGAAAAGGGTGTGTTCAAAGATTCAAAAAGCAAAAACTGTTCTTGACATTCAAAAGAGAAAAATATTTTGAGATTAAAGAAATTCCTAAGCCACTCATGCATATCATCTACACATCAAGACTTATAGGATCTTGTACGTTGTTGTTTTCAAAGGAGATTCTCGTGAGAATTGTGAATCTCGAGTTTGAGATTGTTGCAATTTGCATGGTCTTGCAAATTGGTCGTTTGATTCTTTGATTTTGTAAGGGTATTTCAAAATCATAGTGGAAACTCTCGCGGGATTTGCTTGGGACCGGATGTACACCGGAGGTGGAACCAAGATAAATATCTCGTTTTGCGATTGTGAATTTTCTATTTGTGCTATCTTTTGCAATTTATAATCTATCTTGCATAAAATTTTATAAAACACTATTCACCCCTCTAGTGTTTAGTGTGATCAGATCTACGATCCTACATTTGGTAAAGGTGAAAGATGGCATCTACTCTGATCGTAATTCACAATTCAAAGAAGGTCATTCAACAAATCGTCCACCAATGTTTGATGGATTCAACTACAACTATTGGAAGTGCGAATGAAAATCTATCTTCAATCAATTGGATACTTAACTTTGGAACATTGTAGAGACAAGATATGAGAAGCCAACTACTCCGCTTTAATGGACTCAAACAAAGGAACAATGCAAATTTGGACTCCAAAGCAATGAATGCTTTATTTTGTGCACTTGATCGAAATGAGTTCAACCGAAAGTGTCAACAAAGAAAATCGCATATGATATTTGGCACACACCGAGGTAACACATGAAGGTACAAATAAAGTAAAAGAGTCTAAAATTTTCGTTCTTGTCCACGTGTTTGAATTGTTCCTGATGAAAGAAAATGAGACAATTGGAGAAATGTTCACAAGATTCTACGATATCACTAATACTCTAATTGGACTTGGAAAACCTATACACAAGTGGAAATGGTGCGAAAAATTCTTCGCCACTTACTCCAAAATGGGAAAAGAAAATTACAATGATAGAAGAAGCAAATGATTTATCAACATTGTCGAGAGAATTTAATTGGAAATTTAATCTAATCAAATCGAAGATAGAAAGAATGAAGATGAAACGAAAAACAAGAAAGTTCTTGCATTCAACATCACATCTCGATAAGGAAGATTCGATAATGAAGATGAAGAAATGAGCATGTTTGACGTAAATTTCAAAATTTATAAAACAAGGTAAGTTTAAATCTAAATTTTCAAATTCAATAACTCACCTGCTTGTTTCAAGTGTAACAAACAGTCATATGAAGAAAGATTGTCCTTTATTGAAGAATAAGCAAAAGTCAAATCATTTCAATAATTTCAACACTACTCAAAATAACAAGAAAAGAAAGGCAATGGCAAAGAATGGGATGATGATGTGATGACTCTTCATCCGATGAAGAAAATGAAGAAAATGAAAGTGCTCATATGTGTTTCATGGCCCAAGATGAGGTAAATGATAATGATGAACTTTTAGATGCATTTAATGAATTATATGAAACTTTTGTAAGATTGAAAGTCTCACATAATTTTCTTAAAATGAAAATAAGAGATTATTAGAGGAAATTTCTGATTTAAATTCTTCTTATGTTAATTCACAAGAAATTAAATTAAAAGAAGAAAATGAAAATTTACTCAAAGAAAATTATTTTTAACTAATGAAAATTTGTATCTAAAATCGAATGTAATAATTTAAAGACTCAGATTAGTATTTTAGATAAAGATATTTCTTTGATTAAATCAAAATATGATGACATATATTTAAATGTTAGTAAGTTTAATAAAGGTAAAGAAAATTTAAAACTTTACTTTCTTATCAAAAAGAAACTCAAAAGACAAAAGGATTTTCAAGTTGAAAAGATATTCATAAGAAAACCACTTTTGTAAAATCATCTTCATTAGTATATAAACAAAATGTTAAAAATAATATTTTAAATAAAAGAAAACCAAAATATTTATCTATTTGGGTTCCTAAAGTTTTAAATTATAATAAGAAAAGTCTTATATTTTTAGCTTTATTAAAGATATTTGCTTATCATCTAATTACATAGGAATATCAAACTCTTCATGGGTTTGGTTTCCAAAGACTAATTTTAAGGACCCAATGTAAAATGGGTACCAAGATTATAAATGTTTATCTTTTCGTGCACCAAAGAAAGATAGATGGATCTTGATAGTGGTTGTTCAAAACATGACAGGAACATTCAATTATTGTCATCAATTCAAGACAAAGATACAATACCACCTTTGGAGACAATAACAAAGGAAAGGTGATTGGTATCAAGCACTGCTGGTAATTCTAATAAACCTATTATTAATAATGTTTTATTAGTCGAAGGTCTTAAACATAATCGCTTAGTATAAGTCAACTATGTGATAAAGGTTTTAAAGTTGTCTTCTAAAAAGATTCTTGCTTAATTTATGATAATCGATTGGTCTACAATTTTATATAGGTCATATAGAATAATATATATGTTTTATCTTTAAATAATATTTCAAATGAACACTGCCTTATTGCATCTTCAAATGATTCTATATTATGGCATAAACGTTTTGGTCATGTTAATTTTAAACATATTTCTAAAATTTCTAAATATGATTTAGTAAATGGTTTACCTAAGCTTTCTTATAAAAATAATTTTGTGATGCATGTCAACAAGGTAAAATGCATAAATCTTCTTTTAAATCTAAAAATATTATTTCTACTAGTAAACCATTTGAATTACTTCATATTGATCTCTTTGGTCCTTCTAGGATAGCCTTTAAATGGAAGTAAATATGCATTTGTAATTGTTGATGATTTTTCAAGATTTACTTGGGTAATATTTCTTAAAATAAAAATGATGCTTTTAATGAGTTTTCTATATTTTGTAAAAGAATTCAAAATCAAAAATCTCTTTCTATAGTTACATAATGAGTGATCATGGAGGAGAATTTGAAAATGAACTTTTGCAAATTTTTGTGATAAAATGGTATTTCACATTTTCTTTTCCTAGAGCTCCACAAAATAGAGTTGTAGAAAGAAAGAATAGGACATTACAAGAATGTGCTAGAACAATGTTATGTGATAGTAATTTACCAAAATATTTTTGGGCGAAGTCGTTCAACAAAGATGCTATGTTTTAAATAAAGTTTTATTAAGACCTATTTTAAACAAAACATCATATGAATTATTTTATAATAAAATTCCTAAAGTTTCATATTTTAAAGTTTTTGGTTGTAAGTGTTTTATATTAAATACAAAAGATAATTTAGATAAATTTGATTCTAAATCTGATGAAGGAATTTTGTCTGATATTCTAATCATAGTAAAGCATATAGAATATATAATAAAAGAACCTTAGTCATTGAAGAATCTATGCATGTTTCTTTTGATGAAAATTTTATAAAACACCTTCTATTTCAAGTAATGATGATGATTTAATTGATACTATTAATGATACTCCTATGTTAGATATTTCAAAAGATGAAAATTTACAAAATGAATTACCAAAGAGTTTTAGAAGTTAAAAATCATCCACATGATTTGATTATTGGAAATATATCCGATAAAGTATCTACTAGATCTCATTTTAATTTAATAGTTCATGTTGCATTTGTTTCTAAGTAGAACCTAAAATGTTAAAGAAGCTTTACTTGATAATTTTGGATAGAAGCTATGCAAGATGAATTAAATCAATTTATAAGAAATAATGTTTGGGATCTTGTACCTAGACTGACAAAATAAATCCATTATAGGAACAAAATGGATTTTAGAAATAAATTAGATGAATCGACAAGTTGTTAGAAATAAAGCTAGATTAGTTGCACAAGGTTATAATCAAGAAGAAGGAATTGATTATGATGAAACTTATGCTCCTCACACGCTTAGAATCTATTAGAATTTTACTTGCATTTGCATGCTTTATGAATTTTAAACTTTATCAAATGGATGTTAAAAGTGCATTTTTAAATGGTTTTATTAAAGAAGAAGTTTTGTAGAACAACCTCCCGTTTTGAACATGAAAAATTTTCTCGATCATGTTTATAAACTAAAAAGACTTTATATGGTCTTAAACAAGCACCTCGTGCATGGTATGATAGATTAAAATCTTTTCTTTTAACATCCGGTTTTGAAATTGAAAAGTTGATTCTACTTTATTTATTAAGAAAATAAATAAAGATATATTATTAATACAAATATATGTAGATGATATAATATTTGGTTCTACTAACAATGATCTTTGTCAAGAGTTTGCTAAGACTATGCAAGAATTTGAAATGAGTCACATGGGTGAACTAAACTTCTTCTTGGACTTCAAATCAAACAAATGAGGGAAGGAATTTTATCAATCAAAATAAATATGCAAAAGAACTACTTAAACGCTTTGGAATGGACAATACAACTAGAAACCAACACCAATGAGTACTACAACATCACTTGACAAAGATGAAAGTGGTAAGAATGTTGATCAAAAGCTATATCGAGGTATGATTGATCACTTTACATTACAGCCTAGTAGACCTGATATTATGTTTAGTGTTTGTTTATGTGCTAGATTTCAATCTAATCCTAAAGAATCACATCTTAAAGTCGTAAAAGAATTTTTAGATATCTTAAAGGTACTTCAGATTTTGGTTTATTTTATCCAAAGAATAGCACATTTGATTTATTATCATATAGTGATGCCGATTTTGCCGGATGTAAACTGATAAAAAGTACAAGTGGTACATGTCATTTTTAGACATTCACTTGTATCATGGTTTAGTAAAAGCAAAATTCGGATCATTATCAACAATCAAGGTAATACATTGTCGCTAGTTTAGCATGTGCAAAATTTTATGGATGAAACAAACACTATCTCGATTATGGCATAGTTTGTTCCACATCTTCTATAATGTGTGACAATTCTAGTGCAATTAATTTATCTAAAAATCCCATTCAACACTCAATGCATAAAACATATTGATATTAGACATCATTTTACGGATCATGTTCTTAAGGGAGATATTATATTAGAATTTATATCTACTAATAAACAAATAGCGATATTTTAACAAACCTTTAAAAGAAGATATTTATGTTAAATTAAGAAGAGAATTAGGTATATGTTCAATTACGATTTAAATTAATTATTAAATAAGTAATATATGTTTATTAGTCGACTAACAACTTCACTTAATGACTACATGCACAATCATTCATATAATTTTATTCTCTCAATATCTTATTATCACTATATATTCAGATTAGTCGACTACTATTTCAAAACAAACATATTCTCGTTTCGTCACAGATTAGTCGACATACAACCATTAGTCGACTACTACCTATTTTCTCAAAATATTGTTATTGATCCTGCTTTTTAACCCAAACCCACTATCCAATAACATAAGTTACTTTAGATCTCAACCATACATCCAACCATCTTTAATCCTAGCCCTAGATTTATTTTCTTATGATTTAAATCTCAACCTTTCATTCAATTTTAACTTTTAATCCAAGCCCTTCATTTAATTTTAACTCTAACAAAACTACCCCACTTATTCTACTCCATTTCTCCCGCTCCCACTCTTCTAAAACCGAGATCTCTCGCTAGGTATTCTCTCCTCAACTTAGGCATCATCCAACTCCATTTCCTCCTTCAAATCTTTTCTTCACTTTACTCAGCTTCAGCATCATTACCGACTACTAGAGCATTTAGTCGACTACTGCACTGACACGCTTCTTAGTGTCTTGATCAATTTCATCTCTTGGTAAGTCTTCACCACCGTGATTCCACTGATACTTAGGATTATGTTATTTAGTTTAACTCTCATTTTAGCTTAATGTTTAAAGACTATGTGTTTTCACACTATGTGTTTATTTTTCATGACTATGTAAGTTTAAAGACTATGTGTTTTCAGATATGTTTGCATTTATGTTATAGACATGCATGTTTCTCTTAAGTTAGTAATGATGTTTTTGTTTTATATATTCCAGATTATGACCATATTGCTTTTCATGGCAAGTATGTGCTTACTATTTGGATGGGTATTTTATTGCTTATTTATTTCTTATTTTGTTGATAACAAAGGGGAGAAAATTTGATAAGTATGATATTATGTGTAAGTATTTTATATATGTAGAGGAGTTTTAGTTTTTATTCCATTGCATATATGCATATAAGGAGTAATTTAATTGATTGTTATCATCAAAAGGGGAGAATGTTGATTTATATATTCTCAAGATTATATTTTGATGATAACAATATGTGTTCTATATATATGTTTTTGTGTGGTATAACTTGTTGATGCAGATATCATATATATCAAATTTGGACTCAAGGCATTATGGAGTATTGAAGATGAAAAGCAAGATGAAATACAAAGAACAATGTAATTTTTCTTTACTTAGAATATATTGTACAAGCCTTGATCACACACACACATGCATATTTAGAACACACTAACACATGCTTAGTGTGTTTAATTATAGAAATCCCCTATTAACCATTAGATTTTTAAAGTTTAAAACAATTCATTTATAAACTTTTTGTCCAAGAGCTTCATCAATTCAAACTATAGCTCCATAATTACTTAACTTAATGAATATATACTGTGAAGTTTACTGATTAGTCCACCAATGCCGCTAATAGCCTAATTAATGAAAACTTAAACAATTTTCCGCACTGTGAAGTTTACAGATTACCACTACCGCGTGCATATATAGTCCATCACCCGCATTTAAAACATACACCCGCATCTCATTATTACGCATTAGTCGACTAATAAAAATAGTAGTCGACTACTAATGCTTGAATTGATTACTGTAACTGTAAACACGCATTAGTCGACTAATCTTATATAGTAGTCACTATAATACGCAATGATCGCTCGTAATTTGAATCTTTAAACGTTTTAACCGCTTTTTGTTTTTGAATGGGTGTCTTTCAAGACATATAAATAGTAAAACTCGCAAAAAGACACACCTAAATTTCTATATACATTAACTTGAATTTTGAAAAGAAAAGGTGTGTTCAAAGATTCAAAAAGCAAAACCGCTCTTGACATTCAAAAGAGAAAAATATTTTGAGATTAAAGAAATTCCTAAGCCACTAATGCATATCATCTACACATCAAGGCTTATAGAATCTTGTACTGTTGTTTTCAAAGGAGATTCTCGTGTGTGAGAATTGTGAATCTCGTGTTTGAGATTGTTGCAATTTGCATGGTCTTGCAAATTGGTCGTTTGATTCTTTGATTTTGTAAGGGTATTTCAAAATCATAGTGGAAACTCTCGCCGGATTTGCTTGGGACCGATGTACACCGGGAGGTGGAACCAAGATAAATATCCGTGTTTTATTGTGAATTTTCTCAGATTTGTGCTTCTTTTGCAATTTATAATCTATCTTGCATAAAATTTTATAAAACACTATTCACCCTCTAGTGTTTATGTGATCGATCTACGATCCTACAATACTATAAAGCAGCCGAATGCAGATCTTTCTACACTTGGGAAAGATCAAATGACCGAGCTTAATGTTTATGCTAATGACAATTGGCGGAGAACATCAAGTCAACGCATTCCTAAACCATTAAAGGCAAAGCACCTTATGAACCTGGAAAGTATATCCCACTTACATCACGATAAGTCGGGCTTGTCGACACCGATGGGTACGCTGACCACCATGAAATTTGATGGTTCACGCACTCATGCATGAGCATCTCAATCAAAATGATAAACATAGCTGCAAGATTGGGATCCATGGAATGAAAGGGATGAAAGTTGGTGATATTCATCATGAATTCCTTTGCCTCTCAAGACGGGTCCATTCCAAATAAATTATAATACAATTAAAGATAAATGGAATGTGACAATTGCAAACTTTACTTATTCAAGAGGAAGCAAGACTGAAGAAGCTGGAACTCATTCACCATCTCATGGGTCACCCAGAGCTAAAAGAAAACCAGAAAGAAGAATCCTAAGGGTAATAAAGGACCATTGAAGACTAATGAGTCATCTACCCAAATCCATAAGAAGGAACAAAAGAAAATGGGTGTCATTTCTCATGAAAAGCCTGACACTACAAGAAAGATTGCCGTAAACGTGGCATGGTTCTCAGAGGGCTGCTAAAATTGCTTATCAATACCCAAACAAGACTCGTGAACGGTGGGTTGACAACCGACGATCCATCCAACGCGCCAGAACGCCGCCGACGCGATTACGCCGCGAAAACGATAAAGCGAAGTCGACGCAACCCATGAAGTGAGTCTACGAGGCGCACGAAATAAACGACACGCCGTGGAGAAAACCCGACGACGAAGCTCAACGAGGCAGTTGGCTAAACTCAAACGCCGACGACGGAATCAACCGATTCTTAGTCCGCCGATGCAAACGAGCCGCTTGAACTCAAAGTTGATCGGACACGACTCAAACCCAACTACATCAACGGAAAGCAAAACTAAGCCCTAAGACCGAGTCAACGGAAATCGATCTAAGAATCGACGAGAAACGGTAAACGGCGAAAAAGCGACCGAGTACACACCCTACCAAATGGTTATAGGTCGGCCACTTTGTCGAAGCCACCCTACCAACTGTCGAGGTGCCTCTACCAAGTGGTCAGGAGGTCGGCACTTTGGCCGAGCCACCTACCAACTTGCCGGGGTACTTACTGCGGGTTTAGGTGGCTCGCCATCATGGTTTGTGAGCCACCCCGCCATCCGTCGAGGTGGTTCGCCCAAGCGGCCGGAGCCACTTGGTCAAGCACTAGCACTCTTTTGTATAAATGGGGGTCTTGCTCATGGAGGGGGTTCGATCCGAGGTTGGATTTTCTCGTTTTGGCGACTTCAAGAGTCCTCACAGATTCACGACGCGACCTGCCAGCACCCCAGCCAAGTCCACCGACGCCGATCTATAGGCGGAAGGTAAACAAACTCGGTCGAACTACGATATTCTAGGTTAAGCTTCGCCTTAACCTCGTGGATAGCGCAGGATTTCTCCTTGTAGATTCACCTCGCCCGCCATCCTCTCCTTCGCGGAGTGCGATCCCCGCAGCGCATCCTCTCCTTCGTGAGTGTGATCCTCAGCGCTTCGCTTCCTTCGGAAACGAGCCCCTACGCTCAGAAGTTCCGAACCCGTTTACACCTGATCGGATTGCGCGGTGGTCAACTGACTAATAAAAGTCCCCGCGACAGCAAAGAACTCACGCAAGCCGGTGATCCCGTAAAATAGAGATCCTCGTGTTTGTTCACAAAAGGAAGAGAGTTGTAATTTTCGCTTTCATTGTACCTAAAATAAAGGCATTTCTTTGTTTGAAATTTTGTTGTAGGCCAACGGCCGTAGTTTAATTCAAACAAGCAATGAATAACAAACCAACTTTACCGCAACAAGCCGGGCGACCACAAATAGAGCCAACGGCTTCAAAGAAAGAAGCCGCCGGTCGCAACCGCGATCCCGATCCCGGCCATCGAGGAGGTCGAAGTTCGAAGTTCACCGTAAAGAAGTATGAAGAATACCTCCTCGCCCGTGATCCCGCCTCCGAAGTCCAAGATGGTCTCCGCAAGGAAGACCCGATCGCCTCGACAGCGAGGCAAGAAAATCCACCACCATCGCCGCCAAGACCGCAGACAACGGTGGTTCCCTCCCCTAACAACGCCTTTCGTAACCCCGCTTTCATGTGGGGTCGATTTCGCCAATGGCGCCGTGACTCTCCAAGAGAGCCCGCCGAGGCGACGCCACCGGCGCAAACAATTAGCCCAGCGAAAGAATCAATGGATGGGGTCCGCTATGAGGCGGATCTAAGATCCAAGTTGACTCGTGAGGTCGAATTGATTGTAGCCGCATTCTCAGCCGGCCGAATGACGCAATGGGTCCGAAGCAAACGAATCGATCCACGCGCCAGAACGATCCGCGCCGCAAGGCCTTCAAGCAAGCACGGCTTTGTGCAACAAGCCCGCCGAAGGAAGAGGGAGGCGCCAAGAAGTCGCCGACAACTCGCCTAGCTTGAAGCCCAAGTCCGCCGAGGCTTCAACTTCGACGAAACCAACATCCAAGCCTAGCTCGCCGCAAAGCCAACTCGCCCCCTGCTCAAATCGTAAATTGTGAGCACCTCAACAAAGTGGCGCTGACACCGGTCACCTCCTGCACCGTATCAACTTCCTGGCCGGTTAACTCTCGCCATTACTCCAGTTTACCGCCAAGGATCGCTTAGGTCCGGCGAAGGAATCGCTGGTCACCCTAATACGGGTACCCACAAAGATAAGAAGAAACCTCGCAGCTTACCGCGACCGCTTCAAATCGAAGTCCGAGCCCGCCGAAGATTCACACTCAAGGCGGTGTCGTATGTGACTTATGAAAGGCCTATTTGTTCTCGGCGAGACGCCTCATCCGACGATGACAACGCTATACCGGAAGTCGTACAACACACGATAGGTTGCTCCAAGATTCATGCCGACGAAGTTGTACTATCGCGGCCGGGGTACGAAAATCCCGAAGAGGAACGCCTGAATCAAACATGCCTTGCTTGTGCTCAAACCGATCAAGGCGTTATCGAGTGCAATTGTCAAACGACTCAAAAGGCCGGTTTTGATAGGCTCGCGACGAGAGTCGACGAACCCAAGTCAAGACGCCGCAAAAAGAGATGGGCTTCAAGGTGATGAATTGCCGAAAGTTACCATCAATATGACCAAAGAGGACGCCGTCATTACGCCGCCTCGGCATCGCGAACGAATGACTCGATTAAGGTCCGGATCGTTAGACGCACCCAATTATCGCAAGATGCGTATGGGATTACCCTCGATGATGAAGTGTCGGATGCCGGCCCGCAATGGCTTCCGATAATACAATCTCCAAAGATAGGACAACCTTGGCGAGGCGCCTATGATCACGGATCAAGTGTCCCGATGCTTGAAGAGGCCCTAACCAAGCAAAAGGACCCTTTAAGCTTGAATGGAACCGCCATGCGCCAGATGAGAGCAATGCATGACCAATGATCCAGCGATAATGAACCGCCAAGCGAGCCAAGTCGCCGCAATAATGTCAATTTAATGATAGCTTACACCCGACGCAGAAGGAGGTCTAACGAGATGGTCATGTCCAAAGAAAACGCTAGCGATAACACCGCCGCTCCTCCCCAAGTTTACCCGAACGGAGATGTAGGGGAGAACGAAAATTAAAGACCTTGAGAGCAAAATCAATACTTTGATTTCCGCCAAGAGGTAAAGAAGACGGTATACCATGTCCTTACCCAAAGGAGTGGGAATCAATCCCGCATCCGACAAAGTTCAACCTCATCAACTTTACCATTTGACTGAAAGGGATCACCCACTCAAAGACTTGATCTACTTCAAGTCTCATCTAGGCGCTATCTCCTAACGAGCCCTTGATGGTTCGGGCATTCGCTGGCACCCTTCGTGGAGTCAGCCGATTGGTACCGCCTCAAACCGTGGAGCCGCTAATAGGATGATATGGAGGCCATGTTTCACCAATTTTTTCGACGATGACACCGAGGTATCCATCGGCTTTGTTGGACGAAACGAGGACGGGAACAAAGGGATAACTTCGCCAAGAGGTTCGTAAATAAGGCAATGAATTGCCGAGACCGATAACGAGAAGTTCATCTCCAAACTTGTCATAGCAACCTCGCCATTGGACGTTGGAAGCAATGGGAACCGCCAACCGAGACCTGGAAAGATTTAAGGATACGTGGAGAGCAAGCCGAAGCATTCCCGAAGGAAGAAAGCGAGAGAAGTCACCTATGGTGGATGCCTACAAGCGTAACTTTGTCCCCGGGCAAAGGTAAAGCACAGAAAGTCCGTAGACGCTTAATCAAACGCTCGAACCGCAACCACAACAGCCAGCCGCAACAACGCACCGCAAGAATCGCAGCCTCAATGGCGCCAACAAACTCGTAATCGAAACCATCCGGCCGAGGTTTCCCAAAACTTACTCGCTCAAGGACGAGGAAGTTCCGCATCTTCAAATACCTTCGAAAACAACAAAATCCAGCTTCCCCCAATTGTAGACCAAGAGGAGGCAAACAAGGTTACGGATCCTGGCATCGTGGCTTACCACTGTGGCGTACACCATCCTACAAAGTTCGCTACCATCTCAAGGACAAGATTCGTGCCTTGATCGATGTTGAGTCACATCTCAAACCCCTAAAGAGAAGAAGGTGGAGCAAATGCGCCTCTATAAGCTTCGGATCGCTTCCTTCGATTGGTTCCAACCGACTTGTGAAGGTAGGAATGAAGATGGTGAATGAAGATCCTCACCGCAACGAAGAAGGCCTCGCATCAGCACACCCACTAAAACGGAGAAATCCTTTGGGTCCACCCCGACTTGCCGGAAGACGATCGCTGGACTACATCCCTACCAAAAGGAAGACCAAGGGAAAAGGCAAGCTATGCCATGTCCGTCAAAGACCAGAGAAGGATGATGAAAAATAGCCACCTTCCAATTTCCTCAAGAGGAGCCCAAGTCTTCGCTACTAGGAGCGGATATGAATATAGTTACAAATATCCTGAGGCTCCAAACCCAAATGCTAAGACACCGCCGAATCGTGACCACTAATTCTCTCACTGCGGCAGAAAGGACAACAAAGCATGCTAAAGAAAAGCAACAAGCAAAGGAGAAATGTACTCAGTCCAGAAGCTCAACTCCCGGCAGTCCGATTCAATCGCCTGACAGAGGGATAGACCGAACATCGGCTCTCCATACCGCTGACGCCATGGCCCACGGGCTAACATCCCTACCGAATAACTCTACGAAGTTGTTCGATTGTCAAAGGAAACCCGAAGCTCTTCAAGAAGCTCGGCCGACCGAGGTGTTTCTCACTCGATCGCCGATTCTAAGAATCTACACAACAATGCAACTTGGCAACCAAACACTTCCCCGCATCACTTTTACAAAGGAGGATATGCGACGAGATTCCAAGCACGAGGCCGCTATACTTCACCGTATATGGCTCTAGTGAAGTTAACCGATCCAAGTCGATCCCGTTCACAGCATCATGCCCCGCTACCATGTATCACCTTGAATCCCCGCCAAGAAGTCGGGCCAACCGCACAATGATCTATGGTTTAACACCACCGGTCTCTACCGCTTGGTAAAATCCGATAAAGTGCCAAATGGGGATTTAAAGTCCAAGTCACCGCTATGTGATTGACGCAGACTTCCTATAACTTATTGTGGGTCGACCTTGGATCCACTTAACGCTATAGTCCCATCTACTCTTCATCGTCTCAAATATGTAGACAAATAATGAGGTCAAGACGGTGGTCGCGACAAACAACCGCTTAAGGGTAGAGAATTATTTTATCGATTCTCCTCTACTAATGAGTCCTAAATCAATCATCTACCAAGGCACTACAGTGAAGAAGCCGATACCGGCCGCTTGATTATAGTGGTGGTTTTGTTTTGAATGACATTGTACCCCTTGTAATCAATCTTGACGATGAAGAATCGCCGATGAACATTGTAATTGGCAAATTGCCGATGAATCAATAAATGACGCATTTAGAGTACCCTTTGTCTTTGAATGATGTAATGACAGTTTATACAACGACTCGAATTGCACTTACCAACTCGCCATCTTGCTTACACAAAAGCAGCCTAAGATTCCTTGGGACAACGCCCCATCCCAAGATCAAGTAGTGAAAAGACTTGGTTTACTAAAAGGAGATGCGTTCCAACGTAATCATTTCTTAGAAGAAGATGAAGATGACAACGGCCTATCCTCACACATTCAGATATAGTACAAAACACCGGGTATCATGAAGAAGTGGGGTACGACTTGACACAAGGAGAAGGTCTATGTTTCAAGCAGGTCCTCGAAGTCCCTCCTAAAGCGATATGTCCCAAAAGGAAGCCTGATAACTACTATGCATTCAGACGGGATTGGGATACCTAATCATCCTCGAAGATGAATGCTCATGGTCGATTGATAATAATCCACCCGATGAGGGAGACGACATTCGCCCGATTCTTTGGGATTCCGACACCACCTGAGAAGCTTTCAAGGCCTTGATGTCTAATATGGCTAACGATCGATCCTCGCTACTATTGAGGGTGATGAAGATATGCCAACATGGGAAGACCCATGGATCCATCAACTCGTAGAGCAGCTTTGGGGATAGATTCAACAAAGAGACCCCCTACTAAGGACGAGGTAACCAAAGCTAATATGGGTGATGAGGAGCATCCTAAGCTCATAAACATCAGAATACTCTTCCCTCGAAGAAAAGGAAGAGTTGATCGCCTCAATCGTGGAATATATCGATGTATTTGCTCGAGCTACGAGGACATGCCAGACTCGATTCTAATGTGGCACACATCAACATCAACTGTCAAACCCGCCGCAAGCGCGAAAGACGGTTTCGCCCCACAAATCATGCAGCGACGGCGAAGAAACTCATAGAATCGGATTCATCGAGGAAATTCAACACCGGATTGTGGCTAATATAGTCCCTGGCCATGAAGAAGAATGGTTCGATTAGGATCGCGGTTTCACTACAGACCTAAACGCCGCTTGCCCAAAGGATGATTTCCTCCAATCACCACGCCATAGTTGACAATACGTGGATTCAGAGGATGTCCTTTATGGATGGTTTCTGTTACAATCAAATCAAGATGCACCCCGATGACGCCAAACACAATGCCGCTCGAACGCATCGGTATATTTTGCTACACGGCCATGCCGCTCGCTAAAGAACGCCAAGAACATACCACGAAGCAATGACTAAAATTTTCCAGATCATCTCCGAAAACGGTCAATGCTACGCCGATGACTTGGTCGTGAAAAGCCGCGGACAAAGGAGATCATATCAAAGATCTTAGAACGGTATTCGAGCTCATGCGACTCATCGCCTAAAGATGAACCTCGCCAAATCCTTCCGGGATGTCCAAAGGGTAAGTTCTCGCCATTGCCACCGACAAAGGAATCCACGCCGATCCCGACAAAGTGAAGGCTATTCAAGAGTTGCAACCTCCGAAATCCGAGAACTCGGGGTTACAAGGGCGACATGACATCCGACGGTTCATATCGAACCTATCCGAAGTGCCAACCATTCTCTAAATTGAACAAGAAGGGCGGTCGCTTATTTGGGACGACGATGTCGAAAGCCGCTTGAAGAGATCAAATCAGATCTCGCTAAACCTCCCGTTTTGTTGCACCGCTAGCCGAAAACCGCTCGATCTATGTCAAGGCAACGGATCATTCGCCTTTACCGCAGACGACGACAATGGTCACGAACAAAAGTATTACCCGAGTCAACATTGGTCGGCGCCGAAGTCTCGATACCCAATGGTCGAAGAAGGTCTTGCATTAGTGTTCGCGATTCGTAAGATGCGACACTATTTAGCTCCGCGACGATTTATGTTATTCTAACGAACCGTCCGGATATTTATGACCCACCGGCTTCAATGAGTTGGCGTTGGCTTAAATGGGCCTTGCTCTTGTCCCAATATGACTCGCACTTCAAACAACGTAGTCACCAAAGGGCAAGCGATTTGCGACATCTGGTCGCCAACCCGACAACGAACGTTGAGCTATATGATGATCTTCCGATGAAGTCCGTGAAGTCAACACTACGCCGCACCAACAAATATGGCGATTGTACTTTGACGGAGCTTCGGCCACTAATGTAGCAAGTACCCCGACGCTTCTAAAATCTACTGAGTCGGAGTTGTCTTGATTTCCCGGAATCATGTCATGCCCTCGGCTTATTCACTCACGAACCCTCGCTCCAATAACGTAGTCAATACAACGCTACTTATCGGACTTAGCTTCCAAAGAGCCGGGGTCAATATCTCTGCCATGGAGATTCACAACCGATAGTTAAGCAGTCCGTGGTGACTACGGCGAGGAACTCGACCGTCCCCTATCATCGTAGCCGCTGAAATGGCGACTCATTCAAGAATTCTTCATCGAATATATCCCACTTCCAAAACGCCACGCAGATGCATCGGGCAAGAATGTCGTT
The DNA here is from genome assembly GCA_012295165.1 of Asparagus setaceus. Taxonomy (NCBI): domain Eukaryota; kingdom Viridiplantae; phylum Streptophyta; class Magnoliopsida; order Asparagales; family Asparagaceae; genus Asparagus; species Asparagus setaceus. The sequence continues at coordinate 21,426 of WHSE01000083.1, read as the reverse complement.
AGCACAACCTTCCGAGACCGAAAGCAATTAGTTACTCGACTCACCTCTTCGCACTCAATATATGATGGGGTACAAGAAGACAAAGGGTAGTTACCAAAGAGGTACATGCAACCCAAACCAAGTTAGAGCCCCCAGATTGGCTTCCTATCATCGACACGCTTACACTGGATCACGAAGACGGAAGAGGAGAGAGAGTCAATCCCGCTAAGAGCTCCCGATTCTTTTACTTACACGTAAACCCGTGATGCTATATCGCCGGGTACGATGGTCTTTACTCCGATGCCTTTCAAACAAGGAGGCAGAGGTCCTTCGAAGCACACGGGTGAATGTGGCGCGACTACCGTCCCAAGCTCTACGAATTAATCAGAGAATGGGCTACTTTTGGCCCACGATGATTAATGACGCAATGAGCACGCCGAAATGCCACGCGGTCGATTCACGCTAATTATATGCACCGCAGAGCAACAGATCCTTCGCCACGCCCCGCCATTCGAGACATGGGGAATGGACGCTGTAGGTCCCATTTTTCCTCCTCCCGCTGCTAAAGGAGATCGCTTTATTCTAGCGATCACCGACTATTTCTCCGTGGTCAAGCAATCCCACTAAAGGAGGTCAAGGCGAAAACCGCCATCGATTCATCAAACACCATGTCATCTATCGACATGGTGTCCCAAGACGGATCGCGCATGACAACGGTCCCCAATTTATCGCCACCTTTCATCAAGTTTTGCAAAATTCAAGATACAAGATGTCTCGCCGATGTTCTATAATCCAGCAAATAATGGGTTAGCCGAGTATGCTCAACAAGACGCATCATCAAGATTTTGTCGGCTTGTGAAGAATAACAAGCTAGACCGACGATAAACTCGAGAAGCACTCGGGCATATCGCACAACGGCACGCACGCCGACAGAGCTACCCCCTGCACTCGTCTACGGTGAAGCAATTCTCCCTGGAAATCCAGATTCGCCACTCGCCGCCTTTGCAAAGTAGATGACGACCAAGAACAACATCAAAAACGCCTCAAGAATCTTGAGATGTTAGATGAGAAGCTCGAGGCTCAACAATGCATTGAGTTCTATCAAGCTAGAATGTCGAGGGCTTTCAACAAGAAAGTTCGACAGAGAACCTTTAGGAGGGAGATCTCGCCCTCGCCCAGACTAATCGATAATTCTCAACTCCAAAAGAAAGGTAAATTCAACCCAATGGGAAGGACTGCTTATAATAGACACGGCCTATTCAAACGTGCATATCGCCTTATCACACAGACGGCTAACCGCAATTAATGCCGATAAATGGAAGTTTCCAAAAGTATTATCCTTAATACATTCAGATAACCGCTTGATGGGAAGTTCCTCGAGAATATCTCACTCATTTTCATGAGGATAACCCTAAGTTATTGTGTTTTCTCCAAAATTCTCTCACCGACAAATTCATTGACTGGGCCCACTAAAATCTCCCCGTCCAACCACCAAGAAATCCCTCTCGATTCCTCCACTAACCAGAGGTCCACTTTCAAATTCTCGTTAGCAATCCTACAAAAGCTAAAGCTATCCATACTTTCCAAGATTCCTGAGTGGAGATCCCACTTTAGTTTCTCATCGGGAAATAGAGTACATTTTCTTTCCCACATTTTACCCGAGATAGAATACATTCTTCCTTCCGTAGCAAGAGATAGAATACATTCTTCCTCTCTTGTCTTAGATTCTCTGAGTGGAGATCCCACTCTTAGTCTCATCTTTCAAGATTCTCAAAATGGAGATCCCATTTTAGTCTCTCCCACGGAAACAGACAAAAATCCTTCCTTTCCAATATCCTGAGATAGGAGACAAGATCCTCCTTCCTCTCCATCAATAAGAGATAGGATACAAAACCTTCCTCTCTTATTTCAAATTGTGAGCACCGGAGATAGGACACAAAACCTTCCTTCCACCGGCAAGAGATAGGATACAAAACCTTCTCTCTGTTCATCCCTTACCCTGAGATAGGAGACAAGATCCTCCTTCCTCTCCACCTTCGAAATAGAATACATTCTTCCTTTCCCACCTCAATCAACCTTATGACGGCTCAACTTTTCTCCTACAAAGAAGGCCAAGATTCATCTTGGGGTATTTCATCCCGAAGTAAGATGAAGTCGACGCTTAACACGCCACCGGGTTTAGTCTTTCTCCATTGAAGAAGACACCAGTTCGATTCGGGTATTCCATCCCTAAACCTAAGAAGGATGAAGTCGACGCTTAACACGCTGCCGCCGGGCGAGTTTTCTCCGAAAAAGGGGAATGGACTGGTCTGGAATGGAATGGATCAAAGGACTAAGCCCCGATTCACGCTTTTGTTTTTTGATCCGCATTAATCCGGCAGACGCTTTAGCCCAACTCCCGTGAGCCTCAAAGGCCGGGTAAAGGCTAGTCAAATCCGAGGGTCGGGGTCGCTAATAACCCTAAAGTCGACGCCTAACATCACGGCTTAGTCTTTTTCCGATTGAAGAAGACACCGTGAGTTCGACGGTATTTCATCCCAAGCCTAAGAAGGATTAAGCCAACGCCACACGCCTGCACGGGCGCATCTTTGCCCGTAAAAGAGTACCGAGCCTATGTATTCAATATCATAGCAACAAGTCTAGAAGAGTTTCATTCTTCAAAGACAACGCCACGTAAGGAACGGATGGACAATCCGACGCCAGCCCAATTCAAACGTAGTTGGTAAAGGCTAATCAAACCGCTGACGGCCGAGGGTTTGCCAAAAATCCTATAAGTATTATGGTTAATTATTTCCGCTAAATAAAAGAATCATAATAGAGCACAAAAGAGGACAAATATGTTTTGCTTAACTCGATACTTTATTGAGGAAAGCTTGTTGAAGTTCCTCCCGGCTCGCCCGAAAGTCTCCTCACGCCATGGCCTCCGCAGCCTCCTCTTCTTGATGTCAACAGCCTTCGCTTCGAGAGTTCAAATTTCTGCACGCACCGCAGAGTCTTTTCTTTGTTGGCTCGCCGCCTTCAAGACGACGCTCTCCTCGCCGCTTGAAGTTCTGCTCGAGCTCTACTATCCTCGCTCCAAAGAAGGACACAAGACCAAAATGTCCCACTAAGATGAAGCTTCAAAGAAGCTCCAAATGATGCACCGGCCTCACCGATTTGAACTTCGAGTCCAAGAATAACGCAGCATCCTGGCCAAGCCGCTCAGCCAGCCTCGATATATGAGGCGAGCCCTGCCACTTCAAAATCTTGTAGACTTTGAGCTTAACCTCTAAATGGTCGAAATCATCAGAAGTGGCTCAAGCAGACTAATCTTCCGTGATATTCTCCCATGCCCTACTCCAAATAGGATTACGAGTATAAACTAATTCCCGTTCTTAACGAAGTTCCCGAGAATATTACCATATTCTTAAGGATAACTCGATAACCCTCAATTTCTTCCACGCTGACCTCAAGGAGGGATAAAATTCGACGAGGCTTATATCGACGCCGACAACGCCCACCGAAGGACTCCTCCCATCAGACGATTCATGCATCACGCCGAGGGCCTACCAATCAACAATTGGGAAGAATACCTCCCACCGGATGAACACACCGAACGAAGTAATGCAAGAGCGACGCCAACCAACGCCGCCGATTAAGGATTCACCGATCAACGGTTCGATCCACAAAGAATTCTCGATCAACGGAGGAATCTCGAGGGTCAATTGGACGATAATCCACACAAGTCAACAAAGAATGAACTCATTAGCTACGCTTGAAATTCGACAACGGTCAAGCAATAAATGCAAAGATCGCAACACCCCGTATCCTACAAAGCACGGAGAACCCGAGAATTGAGGAATCAAACATCGAGCCAACCTCAAAAGAAATTCATCTATCGACTCGGTCGATTTCACAACGGTCGACAAAAAATGCAAGATCGAATATCTTCAAAACCTACAAAGCACCGGAAAGATCAAGGGAATGGAGAGATCAAACGCCGTGGTCATTCACAAGTCCTATCACGCCAATTAAAGAGTGAAGGGTTTATCATGTCCAAAGCATCCTGCACTCATCAAGAATCGGACCGAGACGCTTGGAGGGGTATCCAGAGGCGCTAAAAATTGCTTATCAATACCCAAACAAGACTCGTGAACGGTGGGTTGACAACCGACGATCCATCCGACGGCACCCGTAACGGCCGACGGATTACGCCGCGAAAACGCATAAAGCCAGTCGACGAACCCATGAAGTGAGTCGGCGAGGCGCACGGTTGCCGAAACGACACGCCGTGGAGAAAACCCGACGACGGCTCAACGAGGCGAAGTTGGCTAAACTCAAACGCCGACGATCGAATCAACCGCATTTAGTCCGCCGATGCAAACGCAGCCGCTTGAACTCGAAGTTGATCTGACACGACTCAAACCCAACGGCGACATCACCGAGCAAAACTAAGCCCTAAGACCGAAGAGTCAACGAATCACGAAGAATCGACGGAGAAACGGCTAAACGGCAAAAAGCACGCTGAAGCACACCCCGCCAAATGGGTTGTATCGGCCACTTTGCGAGCCACTCTACCAACTCGCCGAGGTGCCTCTACCAAGTGGTCGGAGGTCTACCACTTTGTCGAGCCACCCTACCAACTTCGCCGAGGTACTTACCAAGTGGTCGAGGGTTTCACCACTTTGCCGAGCCACCTCGCCATGGCCGGTGCCTCGCGAGCCGAAGTGCTCTACCACTATCGTCGGTGCCACCCCGCCACCCGCCGATAAGCCTGGCCGAGTGATTGGTTGGCTACAAGACTTCCTTTTGTATAAATAGGGGGTCTTGCTCATGGAGGGGGTTCGACCGAGGTTGGATTTTCGGTTTTATGACTTCAAGAGTCCTCGCGAGATCTACGACGACGGCTCGGAAAGCACCGGCAGCTCAAGTCCACCGACGCCGATCTATAAAGCGGGTAAACAAACTCGGTCGAACTACGATACCCTCTAGGTTAAGCTTCGCTTTAACCTCGTGGATAGCGCCAGGATTTCTCCTTGTAGATTCACCCGCCCGGCGATCCTCCTTCGTGGAGTGCGATCCCCGCAGCGATCCTCTCCTTCGGAGTGATGATCCTCAGCGCTTCGCTTTCTTCAACGAGCCCTCTACGCCTCAGAAGTTCCGAACCCGGTTTACACCAGATCGGATTGCGGCGGTCAACTGACGATAAAAAGTCCCCAAGACGCAAAGAACTCCACGCAAGCCGGTGATCCCGTGAAATAGAGATCCTCGTGGTTTGTTCACAAAAGGAAGAGAGTTGTAATTTTCGCTTTCATTGTACGCCTAAAATAAAGGCATTTCTTTGTTTGAAATTTTGTTGTAGGCCAAGTCCGTAACGAATTCAAACGAAAGCAATGAATAACAAACCAACTTTTCCATGTAATCGTGTTCAAAGTAAAGCAGAGCCTAGCGTTTCGCATGCTTTGAATCTAATTCTAACGTAAGTTCATAATACTTCTGGTGGATTGATTCCGCTGTACCCACCCATATTTCAAATAATGCATGCGTGATTCCTTTACGCATCCAAGCCAAAAACGCGAAATGAAAATTTTGTGTTTATGGAAATCGAGGCAAAGCTCCAAATTTTGAAGCCATTGGAACTTTATTATTGTTTGATCTTGGACACCGGACATCATTTGGATCCTTTCCAAACTTTTTATGTTCCTTCGCTTTCGTAATTTAATTTCTTTGTCCATGTAGGCGCTTGAAATTGCCTATACGCTCCCCAACATACCATGGCGATAAGTTGGCTTACAACGAAAGCTATCCAACTTCAGAAGCAACGTAACCGCTAGCTTAAGTGACAACGAGTGATCAAGGACGCAAGCTGCGATAAAGCGAAGTCGACAAAACACATAAGGAGAGTCGATGAAGCCGCCCAAGTGAGTCGACGAGACGCCCAAGTTCCGTTTAGCCGACGGAATGCATGAAGCAAGTCGCTAAGCTGCCGCAAGTCAAAGAAGTGTGAATCGCGCGGCTAACGGATGGAATAAATCAAACCAAGAAGCTCCAAACCGACCAACTCACAAACCGGTCATAATTAGCGAATCAACTCCCCGGACCAAAAGAGCAGAAAAGCCATATATGCCTTTGGCTACCGAGACGCCTCTATGGTGTCTCGGATCACCGGCGACACTCAGGTGCTGGGTGTCTTACCAAGGCCGACACCAAAGTGTGTTCACGCCGAGACACCTCAAGGTGTCCTGGGTTTTCGCCCAGTTCAATTCGTGATCCGCTTTTAAATCCTATAAATACAAGGTGGGGGTCTCATTTGCACGATCCAAAAATTTTGAGAATAAGTCACGCCAAATTACCTTCTCATTTCGCATCTAAACCTGGAGCCACGATCGATCTTCTTCGACACCGCATCCATCTCAACCGGCAATGGGTACTGTTCTTTTATCTCATTGACAGAACCAATGAGAAAGAGTTAAGAGCTCATCTATGGAAAAGCTCGCAGTGGTTAAGCACCGATGATTGATTCTTACACTAAATACATTAAATGATGATATCTTTAAACTGTGGAACCGGGTAAGATGACCGCATTGCTTCGCCCTCGCCGATGATGGCGATTTCATATAACCGCCTAATTCGACGCACCGCTGGAAAGTTACGACCGCTCTTCGCAGAAAGGCACTTGCGCTCACGGTACCCCACATTCGCATCGGTGGCCGCCGGCGTTCACATTCGTGCCGGTGTTTCGCCAGCCGGTTTCGGTTATTCAGACGAAATGCCGGCGCCTACATTCACAGCAGGCCGCCAGCAAAGGGGCCGGTGTTTATCAGTGATGCCGTTAGCAAATGGTGTCGGCATTTCGTGAAGCCAAGTCAGCGCAGGCTCGCCAAGCGGTGGCTCTATTATTCAGCGCAGGTCGCCAGTGTGGTGTCGTACCCCGCGCCTGCGTCGGCTCTGATCGCGCTGTGCTTCCAAAATGGCGTTCGACATCCTTCTGCGTCACAGCGAAGTATTATATCCGCAGCGTCGGCGTCGGTACATTGACGCTTGCGCCGCCAGCAAATGCCGGCCGACCGCAGGAAGCCGTAAAATGGCGTCGATTCGCGCCGAAAAGCCGCCAGCGCCGAGTATTTCGCCGATGCCGCCGTGAATGACCGGTAGTCGACCGTGCCAGGCCGCCAGCAATGGAGCCGACATCTGCATTGCCAGCTGGTAATGGTGCCGACATCTTCGCAGTGCCGCAAGCGCCGGTGCTCTATTTACCGGCGTCTGGTTCTCGACGTCAACGGCAAGCCATAGCGCGAACCTCTATTATTCGGTGTTCATAAAGGAGTTCTCGATACCCGCCAATCGAAGCTCGCTAACAGCCAGTCGGAAGCCTTCTATTATTCACCGGTTATAAAGGAATTTCCCATTTCAGCCGAAGCCCCGCCGTCGTTAAAGCGAATCCTCTACGCCATCATTACCGGTCGTTACTGCCGCCGCCATATAGCGTCGGACAATCACGCAGCCGCCGCCATCGCATAAACACGGTAATATTCGTACCGCAAAGCCCCAAGCCGTCATCACGGGGAAGGTCAATAACCCTCATATAGTCGCTGGTTCTTCAAGCCTGAGCAGAAGTTGAAAGCTCAACAGTAGGTCGCGTTTTTGAGAGAACTTGAAAATCAAAGCACTGGGCACTGCCAGTATCGCTCTCTTCAACAACCTTCAGATCATCGCCAGTTCTTTCGTCAACGAAAAGATTTATGCGATATCGAAAGCATCCAGTCGCCGTCAAGAACTCATACAGCATTGGCCTTTCCTTCGAACGAGAATTCGATTGTAAACATCGCTCGTCACAAACATTTTCAATTCTCATGAGTGGCTTACCACGCCGAAACCATATTTCCGATGAGTCGCGGTGCGGCCAACGCACAGTAAAGAACCCAGGTTCAACCTGGTCATTGAATTCCGGACGTAGTAGCACGGTGAGCCCAGCTCAGCAAGCACGCTAGCGTCGCCGAAATGCATGAGCACGCGGCTTTGCCGACGTAGCGAATCTTCGACGCAGCAGCTCGCCTCAAGGCGGCCTGCCGCCAGCCAGCGGGTTGTCACCAACTCGACAAAGGCCGTTTGCCGGCGAAATGAGCATCGGCCAACGCCATCTGCACGCCGCCAATCTTCAGCCGCACGCCGCCGATGCCGGTGCTGGTTCAAGCAAGTCATCATCAATATCGTACCATTCCAAGATGCAGCCAGCTGCCAACTCGCTCATTTAAGCGCCAGCCGTAACCTCGCTCAATAAAGACGCCGCTCTGCACCTCGCCCACAAGACGAACGCCGCCATAGCCGGTTGCCGCGGCACCGCTTCGTAACGGGTTCTCGCGACGAAGCCGCAGCGTAACTACTACAACGCGAAGTTCGAAGGTTAACGGAAATCTCCTGCGCGCCGGTGTCGCCGCTAGCGTCTTCCAGTAACATGATGAACGCCGCCGACGGTCCGATGGCGCTGCCGGTCGAGCCAACCTCGCCAACATTTAACAGCCGCATGAACGCCGAGCGGCTAAATCGCCATAAGCCGCCAGAGCTTCAGTGGTAAGCGCTCGTTAAAATCTCCACCTCGAAGCCTTTGTAATCAACGGGTCTCATCTTCATCTCGCGATCGTTCAGCGTACGATGCCAATCAGTCGCAGCTCATCGGGCCGAAGTCTTCGCGATGCGCCGCCCAATGTTCATTGGTCATCGGTTTCTGCTGTCGACTCTCCGCCAATCTGACACGGCAGAGGTAACAGCGAAAGACCGGAGAAGACCTCGGTCACCGGTTCTCGGTTTCAGCATTGTGGCACATTAATCAGTCAATGCATCGGCAATTTCGACTCAGTAAAGAATCTCGCTGATTATAGTTGCCGTCGGGTTATCTCGGCTCTGGAGAACCGCCATCGCCACATCTCAACCTTCAAATACCGATTTCGAAGGATCGCCGTCCCTCATGTCCAACGAAGAAGAGATGCGTTCTCCAATTCTTCGGGCGACCCCTACCAACCGCTATAATCAAACGGATTACCGTGCGTAAGACGTGTGCTTCGATAGCTTTGACTATTGATTAATGTGCCTCGAAAACCGAGTATTCGGTTAGACGATTCAGATCGCTTATCGGGTCTTGCTCCGCCCTCCCAACCATGTTAATGGTCACTTGGCGATCTCGCACGCCTTTATTTGTGGAACCGCCTTCGCCTAGTTGGACGGGTCGATAACCGCCAAAACCGAGGGCCTGATGTGTTGATGAATTGGCCAAGACGCAGATGAGCTTCACACGCCAGCGAGACTGCATTTGATTGCACGCTATGCAGATAATCACGAGATCGGCGGGTGTACCCCCGCTGATTCCAAAAATGAGCCTCGCGGAGAGGGGCTTCCCGAAGTCGAAGTTTGGCGAACTCCGCGAGGTTGCCACTTCCTTGGCTCGGCTAAGCTTATGGCAGGTTCATCCGCCGGTTCATCCGCTCAAAGATGGACCCTCATGTTGACGCAGGTTCGCCATTCGACGCTTGCCATGACGAGGTTCACAACGTACGCACGCTCATCACGCTGTCGGGCGATTCGCAAGCTGCACAGCCTCGCCGCCAAGGACCTCGCTGTAGGCGCAGGCTCGACTCTTTCAAGGACCTCGCTGTAGGCCAGGTTCGCCACTCACGAGGCTCGCCACTTCTTGAGGGACCCCACGCTGTGGCGCAGGTTCGCCCACTGGACGCAGGCTCAAGCAGCGATGACGCTCGCCTTGTGGACGCAGGTTCAGCATCAGCACGCCGCCTTGTGGACGCAGGTTCGCACCGGGGCTTATCGCTCGTTCTTGTGGACCAGGTTCGCACAGCGACGCCGCCTTTCTCAATGAACCCTTGATGATGACGAGGTTCGCCGGCTTCTTCTGACGATAGTGGAATCCGGCCCAACGACCAAAGCTCGAAAGCACATCTACGAAGTTTGGTTCTCGCCACGACGTTGTTCAAGGCCCGATAGGGAACCTAGTAGGATCGTCTCCCCATAGGCGCAGCAGGCTCGGCCAAAACTTGGCTAACAACATCCGGAAGTTGACTTGGGTTGCTTAACAACCCACTTCTTAGCCTCGCTTTTGGAGCCTCGCCCTGAGAGACAGAGGTCGCTTCGCCGAGGTTCACCGAGGATTCAACAAAGCCACGGGGCTGAAGTCTCATACGAGACTCGACGACACTTGCGTCTTTACCGGCTAGATGCCCCTGAGGAGAGGAACTCGCATCTTACTCGATCAAATTCAATGACCAAGGTTTGAACCTCGGTTCCAACCGCAACTTTGTCCGATTGCCCACCACCACCATCTAATGAATGGTTGCCCTCTAATGGTCGCATCTTCCTCAGAGGGTCGAAAATGTTTATTGATTGAACGAATGTTTTACAATCAAATTCCTCTCGACATGCAGGAAGAGGAGGTAGATTTGACTCCTCTTTGTATGGGTTCTGTGCGCTTATAGGATGCTTCCCTCGATGCTCACGCCGAGATTGCTTCCCCGCTGACGATCGTAATCAAAGCCGCTGGATGATCTAGAGGTTGTTGAAGAGGAGCTTGATCTCTCTTTGTGCGCAGTGCTTGATTTTCCAAGAGTTCTCTAAAGCCTTTCTTTGTTGGGCTTTCAACTATTTATATGGGCTTGAGGGGTGTAGCCGAATCTCATTGTCACTTTCTATATGGGGTTAATAATCTTCCTTATCATGTTGAGCTGCCCAACGCCAGCGTTCGCGTTCTCGACAATGGCCTCGCGGTTTGTTAAAGCGAGCCGCCACATGGATTGTCGTCGCATAGAACGCCGAGCCGGGTAACGGCGAACGGCGAAGCCTCACGACCAATGATGTCAGCGGCGAAGCTTCGCTTGAACGCCGAGGTTCATCCGCCGCTTAACTCGGCCGAATGTCGGGTTCACCGCTATAGGCTAACCTCTATGTCGAGTCATCGGCTTGGCTTAACCTCGTTGAGTGTTGAGGCGGGTATCGAGACTCACCGCTATAGGCGTAACTCTGTTGAATGTCGAGGTTCATCCGCATAGCGAACCTCGGTTGAACGCCGAGGTTCACCGCTATAGGCTAACCTCGCAATGTCGAAGCCTCGCCGCTTGCAGCCTCGCTCAATGTCGAAGCCACGCTTGGCCTTGTCTCAATGTCGAGCCCGCTGCTGGCGAAGCTCGCCAATGTCGAGCTCGCCAAGCAGGAGCTCACCGTCGAAGCTCACAAGCCGGGCGGAAGCTCGCCGAATGTCGAAGCTCGCCGCCGGCGAAGCTCGCTTCAATGTCGAGTTTTGCTGGCGAAGCTCGGCTCAATGTCGAGCTCGCTGCCTGGCGAAGCTCGCTCAATGTCGAGTCTTGATCGGCGAAGCTCGCCATGTCGAAGCCTGATCGGCGAAGCCTCGCCAATGTCGAAGCCTGCTGCCATGAAGCCTCGCCAATGTCGAGCTGCTGCTGGCGAAGCTCGCCAATGTCGAGCTCGCCGCCGTTGCCATGAAATGCCGAATGTCGAGCTCTGGCGCGCATGAAGCTCACCAATGTCGAGCTCGCTGAATGTCGAGCGCTCGCTGCCATGGAGCCTGTTCTCGAATGTCGAGCCTCGCCGCTATGCAGCCTCGTCACACGAAGAACAAAGGTCGTGAACTTTCAAACCAGACGCCGAATTAGACGGATTATATATGGAAATCGACCATCTCGACGGAGATCGAGCCAATTGCCCCAGTCATCTTACCCAGTTCCTTTGGTTTAAGAGATATCATCATTTCTGTCTTATTTGGTAAAGTCAATCATCCGTAAACTTAACCTTAGGCGGCCCGACTCCACTTAGATGGGCTCTAAGCTCTTTTGCTCATTCCGAAGTTGTCGTAGGATTAAGGTAATTTTATTGCCTACAAACCCTCCAAAGTTTTCGCACTAATGTGGTTGAATGGAGTCCGAACACTTTGGATATGAAGACTTGCAACATGATCACCACTCAAACGGTGCGAGGAACCTTCCAACGAGCTCTAAGAAATTTGAATTCTTCACTGCAGCCTAGTGATCGCCTCTCGATTTTTAGCAAACCCCGCCTATCAACGGATTTGATGTGCCTTTACCGACACCGCTTGAATCGGGCTAGCATGTAGATCATCTAAGTCCGTTTACATGTAACGCTATGCTAAAGAGTTAACTCTTAGCTACGATATTGAATAATGACTTTGTCCTTCTTACGGAATAGACTACCCTACACGCAGTGTTAGACGTAGACTTATCTCTAATAAGGATCGAGATAAAGTCCCCTATGCTAGAGGCATAGATTCATTGTTGTTTAACAACAACCGGCTACACGGAATGGTCATACAGATAGACTTTGTCTTCTCTTGGGGCGAAGACTAACCCTTGTGTCTTCGGGGCTTAAAGCGAACCCGCTTGTGTCTCTTTTGGGGTAAAACGAACCCATTGTGTCTCTTGGGGCTAAACGGTTGTGTCTTCTTGGGCTAAAACGAACCCGCTTGTGTCTTGGGCGAAAACGAACCCGTTGCCTTCTCTTGGGGTGAAAACGAACCTTGTGTCTTCTTGGGGCTTAAACGAACCCGTTGTGTCTTCTCGGGGCTAAAACGAACCCGCGTGTCTTCTTGGGCTTAAAACAAACCTGCATTAGTGGCACATCGCATGGTAGGCCACTATTCGAAATGATCGAATCGCTCGCTGACATAAAAGATAACGATCGGATCAAAAGCAATCAAGTTGTTCGCTGACGGAGAGTATAACGACTATGGTTGAAACAGAGGCACATCGCATGGTAGCCGCTATTCGATGAGGGAGTTGATAGGGCATATTGCTTGGTTAACCACTATCTAAACCAAAGTCACTCTCGCAAGTGACGATACCGGAAATGATCGATCGCTCAAAGGACACGTGGGTATGACGACATAAGACCAAGAAGAATCTAGTTGTTCAAAGGACTCTAAGTATAACAACTATGATGGGAATAGGGTACGACGACTTGTTGGACAACGCCATTTGCGGGAATGACGGTAGGACTATCGAGGTGATTGTTAACATGACAAGCATATGGACCTACCAACCTATTGACGAGGATTGGAAGGAGTTTGTCAAAGGTGATTGTTAACCGACAAGAATTTGTTGTGATTGGGCAACTTTGAGGCTCACCATCCCATTGAAGAGGATTAGTAAGTTAATTTGCCGAGGTAAAATGTTAACATGACAAGATTGTCGACGAGCGACTTTTGAGGACTTACCATCCCATTGAAGAGGATTGGTAAGTTGATTTGTCGAGGTGCAATATTAACATGACAAAGGGAGTGGTCCCGTATCCTACTTGAGAGGATTGACTAAGGAGATCCGGGGAACTATCGAGGTGATTGTTAACATGATAGTTTTGGGGAGTTTGAAAGAAGACTACGGTAGTACTTTTCTAAACTTACCATTAATAGGCATCATGATTCGTCACTTCTTGATTGGTTAGCGGTATGCTCCATCTCGAAATGCACTCTACCACCTAATGGTCCTTCCCATTTTGGCTCGAACTTCCCTTCTTTTGGAGTTCAAAATCATCTGGCCGGACAATGAGGACGCAGGTCGCCTTCCTAAAATGCATAATCGACTTTCTTGTCAAATGCTTTAGAAATCCGGTCCGTAAAGCTCGATATGTCCGTTGAGCCTGTAATCGCCATCCAAAGATTTCAAGTTCAAGCGCCGGGCGATGATTTTCCTGTCATTCCGGTGGATAACGCCATTCAAGCGATGGGATTTGAATCTCTATCGGTAAAATGGCTTCACAACCATAAACCGTAGAATATGGGGTGGAACTCGTTTGGTGCGAACCGTTGTAACGGAAGCCCACCGTGCTTTGTCCCAGCCTTTGTCGCTCCAATCCTTTTGTTCAAGAGACCATCTTAGTAAGGATTTTGATGATCGCCTTATTAAAAGCTTCACCGTCCATTCGCAGGTAGTAAGTCGTTGATGCTAAATTCGATCCAAATTTATCGCAGAATCGCGTGAAGGCATGACTGACAAATTGCGGACCATTATCGTGGACGATCTGCCTCGGCACCCCATACCGGTATATGACATGATGTTTAACAAATTTGATCACATCGCTTGTCTTGACCAATCTCAACGGAACGGCTTCAGCCCACTTTGAGAAATACTCAGTTATCGCCAATATGAAGCGATGTCCTTTTGAAGAAGGTGGAGAAATTGGACCGACGATGTCCATTCCCCACGTTTCAAATGGCCAGGACGTGGCGGTAGGATGCAAGTGTTCCGGAGGTTGGTGAAGGTAATTAGCATGTATTTGGCACGCATGGCATCGTTTAGCGTAAGCCACAGCATCCCCTACCATTGTCGGCCAATAATAACCGAGTCTACGCAACCGGTCCCATAACTTGGGTCCAGGCTGGTGTGCTCCACAAACACCGTCGAGCTTCTTTTCAAGACTCTGCTCGCCTTTAGTTGACAAACATCGGAGCAGTAACCCATCATATGACCTTCTATATAAGGTCTGTAGTTGGGAATCGTAGTAAAATCTTGACGCTCGCCGACGAGTTGACTCCCTTTCTTTTATGTCTTCGGGCAATATCCCATGCAAGACATAGTCGATGATTGGAAACCGCCAGTCTCGTGCTTCAAGTGACTTAGGTTCGTCCTCGACTGCTTGGACCTGTAATGCATATTTTGGCCGAAATAGTTGCCGACTAGACACAATAACTTGCCGAGTAGCATTCTCAGGCAGGGCTAGCGTAGCTGCAAGAGACGCCAACGCATCGGCGTAAGTGTTCCGCAAACGGGGTACATGATCAATGTAAAAGCTTTCAAAGGAGTCAGCTAAAGTTATGGCTGCTGCATAATGAGGGATCAGGTCCTCGTGCCTGACTTCGTATTCTCCTCTTAGTTGTTTTACGACTAGCTGCGAATCCCCAAATGCTTCAAGGTGCTTCACGCCTAAATGTTTGGCTATGTCGAGACCAATCAACAACGCATTATATTCTGCTACGTTATTGGTGCATGGTTCTGATAACGACACAGCTCGTGGTATCACGTGGTTTTGCGGAGATATCAATACTACCCCCACTCCGGCTACAACGGGCCCCTGGGTTGCTCTCGAGGCTCCGTCAAAGAACAACTGCCACACCTGTTCCTTAGAGACCAGATTAGCTTCATAAGGTTCATCAGGCATGTCTTGATACAATTCGACTTTCCCTTTCAATGGATGGTTAGCCATAAGATCACACACAGCTTGACCCTTCATCGCCTTCTGAGGTTTGAAGTGAATGTCGTACTGAGATAACAGCAATGCCCATCTAGCCATTCGACCATTCAACGTGCCAGGCTGGGTCATGAATACCCGTATAGGGTCAATTTTAGAGATGACGTGTATGGTCTGTCCCACTAGATAGTGCCGCATCTTTTGGATGGCGAAGACCAAAGCCAAACATTCCTTCTGAACGGGAGGATATCGATATTCGGCCCCCGACAACGCCCCATCGAGGTAGTAGACCCACTGTCATGGCCATTGTCATCGCCCCGTAAGAGACCGCTAACGATACCAGAAGCGGACGAATCGAAATGGCTTTCCGATTTAGGTGCAACCAACACGGGGATTAGAAAGGTATGTTTTGATCTCTTCAATGCCTTCCGCAATTCGGCCCCAAATGAACGATACACCTTCTTCATGAGCTTCGAGAATGGTTGACATTTCCCGATAAATTGGAAATGAATCTGAATGTGCCAAACGCCCTTGGAGACCACGGCTCTCTCGAGGCTTCTAGGAGGTGGAAGTTCTTGGATAGCTTTGACTTTATCCGGTCGAGGCGATACCGCCCGGCCGTGACCACTAACCCTAGGAATTTGCCACTAGACATCCCCAGAAAGACTTAGTTGGGTTCATTCACCGATGTGCCCGCATTATCTCAAATGCCGCCCTCAAGTCATGTAAATGATCACTTTGTGACGACTCTTGACCACTAAATCGCCTCACGAGCATTCTACCGCCTTCCGTAGACGATTAATGTTTTCGAAGATAGTGGTCATGGCACCGGGTATGTAGCCCCCGCTCAAGCCGAAGGCATAATCAGATAAAGATATTCCTCGACGGTGTTCGGAAAGAAGCAGTGCTTTTCATCATCTGGGTGCATTTTGATTTGATTGTACCCGAAAAGCCATCCATAAAGACATCCTTTCAAATCCACACGTTATCGATTTATAATATCCGTGATTGGTAAAGGAAAATCATCTTTCTGGACACGCGAATTTAAGTCTCGATAATCAACGACGGGCCGATTCGCCTTTTCAAAACAGTACTATATTGGCTACCCAATGGGTGTTGAACCTCCCGAATGAAACCCGCTTTGATCGCCTTCTCGATTTCTTTCTCAATGGCCTTCATGACCCGGGGCAAATCGTCGTTGTTTGTTTAACGTGCTTACCGTTCGATATTAAGGCAATGCATAGCCACTTGAGGGTCTAAGCCGCATATCTTCATAACCTAAGCCAAGACATCGATATATTCCCCGCCAAAGCGATAAGGCTTTCCTTTTCTTCACCACAAACTATCGCTATGAATATGGGCTTGGATTAGCTTCATCCCCATATCAACTCGACTATTTTTTCATCGGTGGGCTGTTCGTTCAAAACGATGTTCCCATTGCATCCCGAAGCTGTTGACTTAGCGGATCTTCGAATAATGATACGGTCGCCCTCTTGAATCTCAAGTGGATCAACTGAGGTCATATTGGCCATCGTGACCTAATTCGCCCTATATCTCGCGCCGTAATCCCGTGAAGCCGCTTCGTAAGATGAGTGATCTCACTCACCGTAACGTACACGAGTACGGGCGGCGACTCATATCCCAACCCTTTACGAAGTTTTATGATAGTAATCATCAGCCGCCTTCCGACATAAGCGATCGGATCGGTCCCGATGCCTCTCCCATAGTTTAAGCCTCTTTGTGAAGAAGTCATACCCCATTTTCTTCATCAAATGTTGAGCCGGCAGAAATATGAAAATTGGGGTTTTTCCTTTGCTTGGGTTGTTCCACCTCTTGCAATGGTTTATTGACCTCGCCCAAAGATAATGTTTTGTGATCATTGTTTCTGGCTGGTATCACAAAACCGCCCGAAGAGTCATTATGCCTTTGGGTCATCATGAACGACAACCGAAGTTGGCATGTGTGCGTAGGTTCAAGATACAACCGCGGCGTATTCTCGACATTAAGTCAAGATGACTTTTAACACCCGGGCGTAAGCTAAATCATAATCTTCATTGAAAACGACGATATCGCATCGGATCATTCAGATCGATTACAAAGGGTTTTACATCATTGAACACAACTCCTTGTTCTGGACTCTATGTCACTCTTATTTGCCATAGTCCTCGACTCGGGTTCGCCGGTTTGGCCCTCCTCAAGGTAGTGGACGTAATCAAGAAAATAATTCTCCACACCTTTGAATGGTTGCCTTCCGACCAATGTTTTAACCATCCCTCTTCATCTACATACTTCATGCATTGATGCAATGTAGATGGGACAAGTTTTCATGGATCCGTGGTCGATCCAATAGCAAATTATAGGATGTATCAAAGATCAATGACGAAAGGTGTGACGCCCGCCTTCAAGTCTCCTATCCGCATCCGAGTTTGATTTTGCCCAAGGGACGAATGGTGCATTGAAACCAGATGGTAGTCCCTGTCGCTAAACGATGCAGGGTATCCCGAGATGTTGTATAATTCTCAATGGGATGATACTCAATGCGATCCCGGGTCAACTTGAGCTCGGTTGATCCTGACAGCCAATGTAACCGGTAAAGTATAATGGCCTATCATGCCGTTCTTCACTTGCATGTCCTCCGAGGAGAAGGTAATGCAAGGTATTGGCCCTTGAAGACTCGGTGACATTGGGCGAAACTTCTGAGCTTTTCGGGAAATGAGCGAAAGGCCGTTGTCCGCCAATGCTTCTCAAAGCTTCTCCGTAGATTGAGAGAGGCAAGAGCTCGAAAGTGATCCTCGCCGGATGTTGGAGAGTTGAGCTAAAACATCAACCGAAAGGGGCCTTCAGTCTCGTGTGTCCTTCCTAAGCTCGTTGTAGCGATCTCCCTTGTTTTGGGCTCACCAACTGCCTTTATCGCTACACCGGTGTTGCCTCTGGATACTCCCTTAAGAACTCTTTTCCACCTCGGGTGGCCACCGTACGATTGTTCTACGGAGTCATCGACTTGCTCCCTTCCGGGCCAGCCAGGTGGCGTTATAAGTCTTCCCTTTGGACTTTGAAGAAGTCCATTGCTCATCTCTAGCAAGTCGGGTGAACTCATAATTTCGCTTTCTGGCTGGTGTAAGGGACCATACCTTGTTCCTCCGTCGCTGGAGGTCAAAGTTCACAACTCGGCTTCCGCTTGAGGGATCGCTCTACTCCATCTTGCACCGAATTCAAAAATCACCAAATGGAGGGTGACCATGTTTGCACACCTTCTTCGATCCTCTCAGAGTCATAACACCGCTTCTAACAAGACTTGGATCTTGTCCTTCAAAACGTAGCATGACCTCACGGTGGTGTACCATTCGATGGTACATGCAAGATTTTGATCATCCGCCCTTGAAGCTTCCTCCGGCTTCCTCATTTCCGAGCTTGTTCATTTTGAGTAAAGTTTTAAGGATTGGTATGACTCGGTCATCCTTAAAGTCATACTTCCTCCGGGACTGCCAAAAACATTCGATTTGCTGAAGGGTCTCGAAGTAGGTTGGGTCTCCACGGCCAAAGTCTCCCCTTCGACCGCTTTTGGGAATAAAATTTTCGATTACCCCTTCTTATGACGAATCCCGTCCCTGGCCGATCCTCATAAGCATGTTCTCAACTTGCTCGCCTCGCCAATTCTTTCCAAGAGTGCTTCAACCGCACCCATCTTTGAAAGTATGTTGATCGAGAGGTTGGCTCGCACATCCCGATGAATGTGCGCCCGAGGCTGGTCCCGGAGTGCAAAGACAGATTCGGAATCGCTGACGAACGGCCGACAGCACTGGCTTCTTTGCTTTTCGACCAACGCGTGGCCATAGACACCTCGTGTCATCATCGAAGAATCGGGCCATAAAAGCCTCCACATCTTTCCAAGAGCCGATAGAACCAGCTCTAACCTTCAAACCACTGGCTTAATTCTTTAAGAGTGCTAATGAATAACCGGTCATGATAGGATCGTTACACCGCTATATGCCCCGCTTGCGCTTGGAAGTAATAGATGTGTTGCGACGGAGAGCTTTTTCCGCCGAATCGCACTAAATTAAGGGTTGAATTTCGGGGATATGGGACATCATCCCATTCTATAGGGTATGGCCTTGCCACCCCAAATTTCTTAGATTGCCCTTGGAGTTTCAGGCCCACCGCTTTGGAAATCCCGTAACATATGATCTCGCTTCGACGCTGGATTCGATTCCGCTCGGATGACATTGAGTGAACATCATGATCCCCGTCAGTAGCCTTCTTGCTTCGATCCGGATCCTCCTTCGTCCATCTTCTTCTTGCCCACAACTTTCTCCATCATCATTTCTAAGCGCTCGATAGATTCTTGTTGCAAGAATAGTAGCTTGTTGCTCTTCAATTCTTCGTGCCATCTCTTCTTCTCGCTCGCCATGAGGACACCGCCTAATCACCGAAATCAGATTTGAAGGTTGAGATGTAGCGATGGCGAGTTCTCCAATTCTTCGGGACCCCTACTAACCGGCTATAATCAACGGGATTGCCTGTGCGAAGATCGGTGCTTCGATAGGCTTTGACTATTGATTAATGCCTCGTGAAACCTCGGGAGTATTCGGGTCGACGATTCGTGCTTATCGGGTCTTGCTCCCGCTCCTCCCAACCATGTTAATGGTCACTCTATGACCTCGTCAGGCCGCTTTTTACGGAACCGCCGCCTAGTTGACGGGTCGATAACCGCCAAAACCGAGGGCTGATGTGTTGATGAACATTGCGCCAGATCGCAGAGATGAGCTTCACGCAGCAGGGGAGATCGCATTTGATTGGCATCGGCTATGCTGAGATAATCACCGAGATCGGAAGTGGGTGTACCCCCGCTGATTCGAAAAATGAGCCTCGCGGAGAGGGGCTTCCCGAGTCGAGTTTGGCGAACCTCGGCGAGGTTGCCACTTCCCTTGGCTCGGCGCTTAAGCTTATGGCGAGGTTCGCCATCCGAACAAAGTTCATCTGGCTCAGCATGGACCTCATGTTGACGAGGTTCGTCATTCTGACGCTTGCCATGACGAGGTTCGTCAACAGAGCGACGTTCATCACGTTGCTGGCGAGATTCGCTAAGCGCATCGGCCGCTTTCAAGGGGACCTCGCTGTGGCAGGCCTCGACTTTCAAGGGGACCTCGCGTTGTAGGCGAGGTTCGCCACTTCGGCGAGGCTCGACACTTCTTGAGGGGACCCCACGTTGTAGGCGAGGTTCGCCACTTGGACGAGGCTCGCAAAGATGGGCTTACGCTCGCCTTGTGGACGAGGTTCTCGCACGGCACGCCGCCTTGTGGACGAGGTTCGCACCGGGCGATCGCTGCCTTGTGACCAGGTTCTACCGGGCCTTCGCCTTGTTTCAATGAACCTCTTGATGATGACGAGGTTCGCCGCTTTCTTCTGGACGATAGTGGAATCCGCCCAACGGACCAAAGCTCGAGCACATCGGGCGAAGCTTGGTTCGCCACGACGTTGTCCGGCGGCTCGATAGGGAACCGTTAGTAGGATCGGTCTCCCCATAGGCAGAGCGAGGCTCGCCAGAAGCCAAAACTTGGCTAACAACATCCGAAGTTGACTTGGGTTGCTTAACAACCCACTTCTTAGCCTGCTGGCTAGCTTTTGGAGCCTCGTCCTTGAGAGACAGAGGCTGCTCGTCGAGGTTCACTCGAGAGGATTCAACAAAAGCCACGGGGGCTGAAGTCTCATACGAGACTCGACGACACTTGCGTGCCTTTACTGGGCTAGATGCCCCAGAGGAGAGGAACTCCTCGTACTTACTCTGATCAAATTCAATGACCAAGGTTTGAACCTCGGTTCCAACTGCAACTTTGTCTGATTGCGCCACCACCAGTTCATCGGAATGAATGGTTGCTCCCACTGTGGTCGCCATCTTCTGTTTGGTATAAAAATCTCCTCTCGGATTTGTATTGTTTTGAATGGTTGCTTACAAATCAAGAATAGGTCTTTTTACAACAGAAGCGAAGGGAAGGCCCTTCTTGTTTAACGTGGGTTTGTCGGTAGCGGTAGGACGCCTCCCTCGATGCTCGAATCGAGTTTGCTTCCCTTGGACGATCCGATCGACGTTGCGGCCGAGCTTCAGTACGCAGTAGAAGCTCCGGCGTGGTTGAGTTCGGATAGGGCTACGATGCAAGAGTTTGCAAAGAGCTCAAGAGCCTCCAGATCTGAGAATTCAGATTAAGACCTCCCCTAAAAATATATGCCGCCCTCTCATGTGGAGATGGTGGCTTA
>WHSE01000082.1:0-68485 GCA_012295165.1 Asparagus setaceus | reverse complement strand
AAGAATATTGCCACAATGAGAAACTGTGGAGTTGACATAGTTTCAATTGAGGAGGAGAAGATATGTAAAGGGTTTGTATGTATAAGAGTTTTGAGCCACCTTTGACTCAATAATTAAAGAGTGTTGTAACTTTTAAAAGAATGTTATGAGAGATCATTATGTCTATTTTAATACATAATAATGAAGGGTAAATTGCACATAAACTCATTATAATATCATCGTTGTTTTGAACTAAAGCCCACATGGTTTCATTTTAACAGATAGCCTCCCTTGTTGTTTTTCTTTTTTAGTCTGGCATCTAGGTAAAATTTCGGCAGATACTGCCCCTAATCGAAATCAGTGAGACTATGTGTGAGTAAAAGAGAAATAAATAAATAAATAAATAGGGGTCACTTTTGTATCTATAACTTTTACTTAGAATCCATGTTTTGGTGGTGTTTTGTACATATGAGCTTTGTGTAAGCTCTTCCGACTTTAACATTTCAGCTATCTCGTTGTAATATACCGTTTATCCTCTTCTTGAATGCCTATAGCCACTACAACCTTTTCTTCTTCACTTGTAATAGGTGACGGCTATGGTCCTCTCCCTATTCTTTGGAGTTGAATAGTTTGGCCTTTGGGTATGGTGCTCAAGGAGGGATAGGTAATTTTGATTATATATATATATGTAATACATGAACAGGATACTACCTCGCTTCTTCGCCAAAAAATTATGAGCCTTACTGCTACTTATGCTCGACCTTATCAACGCACGCTAAAATTAGTGGACTCTGTATATAACTAACTATTTACTAAAATGAATTAGTAATTAAAGTTCACAATGTTGCTCACTGCGGTGATTTAGACGATCGGGAGGTTCCAACGTGGTTCTTATGGTCCGATTCAATTTTAGGCCGGTTATCAAAACAAAATTCACGATGTTTATATTTATTTTTATTTACTGCCTTTGTCCCTATCTACTAGGGTGTGCAAACCACCGAAAGCCTGAAATGCAAATAATACCGTGTCTCACGGACTTCAATGGCTCTACCAGGTCCAAATTATAACCGATTGGGCACCGTAGCCCCGCCAATTATGGGTTTATTTCATTTATTTATTTAACTTTCAATTTTTCTAAATTTTAGGAATTTTTTATTATTAATCACTGTAATTACAATTTGCAACTTTTAGAAAAATTTAAAAATCAAAAAATTCTATTTTATTATTAATCACTAAGAATTACAATATTTTTGGTAAATTGTTGTAGCATAGTAGTATGAGTACATCCTAACTAAGTCGGCACCTACCCATCTATATTAATATCATTTGCAATCCTTTCCAAAAATTAAAATTACAGCTTAAAAATAAAATTTATTAATTTTGGATGAAAACCAACTGAACATCCTCCTCTATTTATAGAGGCATTTTCATAGACAAATGACCATAATACCCTTAAATTTTGATCCTTTTGTTTAAAAATCTCGATATAAGGTGGTCGGGTAGCCCAACCCAACCTAGGTTTTTTGTTTAAAAATTAGGGTCCATACTGGGTTATAACTTCGGCGAATCCGGGCGGCGGGTTTTGGACAACCCTTATGTCTACAATCATATCTTTTATCGTATCCAATTCGTCACACCCTCTCTCACTTGCTTATCATTTTCTGTTCAAGCCGCCATGTAGGGTTGTATACGGTTCGGATACGGCTTGGATATGATACTTATCATATTCGTATCCGCCTGTCAATCAGGATACGTATACAAATATGAATACTGATATATCTCGGAAAGTAAAACTTATATCTGTATCTACAAAAATCAGATACGCATATGGGTATACATGCGAATATATCAGTGGATATACATGTGGATGCAAAATGGATATGAGAAAACTAGAAACTATTGAAAAAATATAGTTCTTACGATACAAGAGAGTTCATTAATACGCTTATTATATTTGATAAAGCAAAGATGAGATCTTATTGTTAGATTTAAATCTAATTAAATCTATTTGTGGGCACATATGTTAAATTAATGTGTAAATCTATCACTTAAGGAAACCCACTAAAGTGATCAATTAAGTTGGGTTATCTGCATTTATATATTGTCATGGGCTAAATGTGCGATTACCAGTTGTACTTACAATTTGATGAGGGGCCAAATTGTAAAAGTGCAACACCTATATATATGGGGTTATGGTCCCTAATCTAGAGATTACACAAGAATTCTCATCTCTTTTACCCCATCTCAAAAGAGATCTAAGGAAGAGAAGAAGCCCTAAGATTAGAAGATCCATCAATCCACTCAAGATCCAAACCATGGATTCTGTATAATTCGCTTTAGTTTTCTTTTTATTTATCAATCTCTTTGAGGTAATCAAGTCTTATTAAAGATCTTACAATTGGTATCGAGCCTCTTGATTAACTCTTAGAGATTTTTTTTGAGTTTCTATGGTTTTGGTGGATTTATGAATAAAGATCAAATCTTTTTCGATTTTTGGGTTCTGGATGAACAAGAAATGTTTTAGTCCGATGAACAAGAAAGTTTTTCCGGATGAACAGTAAAGGTTTGATCTCGATGAACAAGTAATTTTATGTTCGGATGAACAGTAAATGAAATAATTGTCGTGAACAGTAACTTTTTCGATTTTTGGTTAAATTTTCTATGATTTTAGAAAATTAATATAAGGTTTGATCTCGATTGAGTTTTTAAAAAAAATTTTGGTTTTGTGACGGCAGCCATCACTTAATAAACCCTAATGGGTTCAAAAGCCTAAGCTGCTTTGACGGTTCGATCTAAACCCTAAGGGGTTCTGTAGTTGAGGCGAGGTTCGAGGTTCATTTTGGCGAACCTCGGTTCATTTTGGCGAACCTCGCCTTTTGGCGAACCTCGTCTTTTGGCGAACCTCGGTTCATTTTGGCGAACCTCGCTTTTGGCGAACCTCGTCTTTTGGCGAACCTCGGTTCATTTTGGCGAACCTCGCCTTTGGCGAACCTCGCCTTTGGCGAACCTCACACTTTGGCGAACCTCATGTTCATTGGTCGAACCTTGTGTTCACTTGGTGAACCTCATATTTTAGCGAACCTGTGTTTGCTTCGTCGAACGGTTCAATTCCAGTGAACCGATTGGCAGGTCGAACCTCGAAGTTCAAACTCAAGTCGAACCTCGCGATTCGAACTCAAGTCGAACCTCGCTGATTCGAACTTGAGTCGAACCTCATGATTCAAACTCAAGTCGAACCTCGCGATTCGAACTCAAGTCGAACCTCGCAGCTCAAACTCAAGCGAGCCTCGTGCTCAATTCGTGCAAACTCAATTAAATTTCGGTGTTAATCAATTATTTCATTCAAGTATTATGACACTAAGGAATTAAGTTGGTCTCTCATTCTAAATGATTAATTGAAGCAAGATGTTGCCAAAGTAACCTCTCTTGTGTAGATTGTTCATGAAGGATGTTAGATGGTTGTGTGTATACTTTTCGAGTAGATATTTAATCGCCCAAAGGAAAATTAATATTTATTTAGATCAGATACGATTCGTGATGATAAACGCTGACAATTATAAGGTTTACATGTGGATAACAAATCAATCCAAAGATGGGTTTGTTGTTTGACATGTGTTATTGTCGATGTTTGATCATTGCAACAAGATATCACTTGCGCTAATATTACCGCCCAAAGACTTGATATTAATGTTGTACAAGATATCTTGGATGGGGATATGTCATTATTTGAATTTTATTGATTAATAATTACAGCTATTAATGTGAAAATCTTTTGTTAACATCAACTCAATTTCCATGCTAAATGGGTCTAATTTCAAGATTTGAAAAGAGAACATTCTAATTGTTCTTGGTCGCATGGATCTAGACCTTGCATTAAGGACTGAACAACCTCAACCCTCATCATGGATAGCACTCGATGTAAAGAAGGAGCATGAGAGGTGGAGCGCTCAAATCGCATGAGTCTAATGATCATCAAGCGGCGTTCAAGCCTTTAGGGGACCGCGAATCGAAGGGATTACTAAAGCCAAAGATTTCCTTGCTAAAATTGAGAAACGCTTTGCTAAAAACGATATAGAAACAAGCACGCTATTAGCTTGATTTCAATGAAGTATAAAGGCAAAGGAAATATCGGGAGTACATTATGGAAATGTCTCATATTGCTTCAAAACTTAAGGCACCAAACTCGATCTATGTGATGAGTTATTGGTGCATCACAGTATTCTTGTCTCTTCACGCACACTTTAATCAATTTAAGGTCAGTTATAATCGCCGAAGGAGAAATGGACTCGAATGAGCTCATTTCATACGCGGTGCAAGAAGAAGACGATTGAAGCAAGATAAGACGTAAAGTGCTCATTTGGCTTCGCCAATAAGGATAAGGGCAAGAAAAGAAAGAATGATAAGGAAGCTGCTAAGGGTCGGTTCAAAGAAACAACATAAGGATAATCGGGGTTGTTTCTTTTGTCATAAGGATGGACACGCAAAGAAGGATCAGACCAAATATCACCGGGCGTGTCAAAAAGGGTACGCTCTTACTTTGGTCCGCTCGAGGTTAATTTAGTCTCGCATCTAGAAACACTTGGTGGTTAGACTCGTGCTACTACTCACATAAGTGTTTCTATGCAGGTTGCCCGAGCTACCGAAGCCAACCGATGGTGAAAGATACATCTTTGTGGGCGATGGCCAATCGGTAGATGTGGAAGCAATTGGGCACTTTAGGTTGCTTTTAGAACTGGTTCATATTTGGACTTAAAAGATACTTTTGTAGTACCGCCTTTTAGACGAACTTAATTTCGCCAGATTGGACAAATCAGTTATACTTGTTCATTTGGAAACAATGAATTCAGTTTATCTTTTAATTCAAATATTGTGGAACTGGTTACTTGAGTAATTTTGACAACCTATATTTGCTTGATACAATTACTTCCTATAATGAAACCTTGCATGTGGAATCACGTGGTACTAAGCGTAAATTAAATAAGGAAAATTCAAATCATTATGGCATAAGCGCTTGGGTCATATCTCAAAAGATAGAGTTGAGCGCCTTGTGTCCGATGGCATTTTAGATTCTCTTGATTTTACAGACTTTGATGTATGCATTGATCGATCAAGAGAAAACAGACTAAAGTTAAGAGATTAGGTGCCAATGATCTTCGATGTTTTAGAATTGATACATACAGATATTTGTGGGCCATTCCCTACGCATCCTCGAATGGTCAACAATATTTTATATCATTCATAGACGATTACTCACGCTATGGGTACCTATATCTCATTAAAGAAAAATCCGAGTCTCGACGCATCAAAGCTTTTAAGGTCAAGTTGAGAACCAACTCAATAAAAAGATTAAAACCGTTAGATCCGATCGTGGTGGTGAGTACTACTGCAGATATGATGGTTCGTGAACAACGCCCGTGACCATTTGCTAGATACCTAGAGGGATTCGGATCGTCTCCACAAGACACCATGCCGTGATCACCTAGCATGAATGGTGTAGCCGAAAGACTAAACAGACTCTTAAGGATATGGTAAATAGTATGATTGCTCATTCTTCTTTACCGAGTCACTGGGAGAAGCACTAAAGACCGCAGCCTACATTCTTAACAGAGTACCAAGTAAAGCAGCCTTAAACACCTTATGAGCTTTGGCTGGTCGAAAGCCCACCAAAGCACTTACATATTTGGGGATGTCTAGTTGAGGCAAGGCCTTATAGGCCAAATGAAAAGAAATTGAACTCCAAAACAGCTTAGCATCTACTTTATTGGGTATTCCAACGATCCAGGGCTATAAGTTTTATGATCCCACACTCGTGAATATTTTTGAGACGGAACAACAACATTCTTTGAGGATGTTGAGTTTGGGGAGAAATAAGGTTAGAGACATTGCCTTTGAGGAGGAATTGGCTTTAAATCCAATCCATACCATTTCTCGACAATATTTAAGTACCTATACCTGTATTGTTCAAGAAATGAATCCGAACCTCAAGAAGGCAATATTGAATAACTCCCCTGCTCCGTAAGAACAAACTCAACAACCTCAAGAACCAAGCATTAAGGAGATCCACGAGAGAAAGGAGAAATGCTATTCTCGATGATTATATTGTATTTCTTCAAGAACATGAGGAAAGTAATGGAATGATAGAAGATGATCCAATCAACTTCCTTCGTGCCATGAAAAGTTCTAACTCTCAAAAGTGGATTGATGCCATGAATGAGGAGTACAAGTCTATGCAAGACAATAAGGTTTGGGAACTTGTTCCATTGCGAAGGTGCAAAACCAATTGGTTGTAAATGGATATTTAAAACCAAGTGGATGAAAATGGTAATGTGGAAAAGTATAAAGCACGCCTTGTAGCTAAAGGCTATACTCGTAAGGAAGGCATTGACTATACGTAAACTTTCTCCCGCTTCATCGAAAGACTCTTTCGTGACTATCATGGCACTTGTTGCTCATTTCAATCTTGAGTTACATCAAATGGATGTTAAGATCGCATTTCAATGGAGACATTGATGAGATGATCTATATAGTAACCGTAAAACTTTGTGTCGAGACCCAAAGAATATGGTTTGTAAACTAAGGAAATCCATTTATGGACTCAAGCAAGCTCCTCGTCAATGGTACCACAAGTTTCAACAAATAATTATCTCGTTTGATTTTGAGATGAATATTGTTGATGATTATATCAAAAATGATGGGAGTAAGTATATTTTAAGTTACGTATGTGGATGACATTTTGCTTGCCACTAATGATATAGGCTTGTTGCAGAAACCAAGAGATTTCTATCAAAGAATTTTGAGATGAAAGATCTTGGGGCGCCTCTTTATATTAGGAATCGAGATACATCGAGATCGCTCTCGAGGAATACTTGGATTATCACAAAAGAGCTATATCAATAAAGTACTCATAAGGTTTGGCATGCGAGACCGGTGATACCCTGTTTCTAAAGGAGACAAGTTTAGTCTCAATCAATGCCCTAAAGGTAACCTTGAAATTCGTGAAATGCGTAAGATTCCCTATGCTTCACCGTAGGGAGTCTAATGTATGCTCGTATGTACGTCCGGATATTACGCATTGTTGGGATGTTAGGCGATACTTAAGCAATCCCGGATGGATCATTGATCGCAATCAAAAGGGTTATGCGATCTTCGTAAAACAAAAGATTATATGCTCACATACAGAAATCGATCGCTTGAGGTCATTGGGTACTCGATTCGATTTTGTCGGATGCCAAGACAGCAGAAAGTCTACTTCAGCTACATTTATATGTTAGCAGGAGGAGCTATATCATGGAAAAGTGTCAAACGACACTTGTAGCTTCCTCCACTATGGCGGCAGAATTTATAGCTTGTCATGAGGCATCCAATCATGGAATATGGCTGCGAAATTTTGAGTGCCGTTACGGAAAATATTGAAAGACCACTAAAGTTATTTTGTGACAATAAATCCATGATCATGTATTCCAACAACAACGAAGCTCAACTAAGTCAAAACATATTGACATTAAGTTCCTAGTTGTGAAAGAAAGAGTACAGAGTGAACAGATATCCATAGAGCATTGATTATCACATTTTAATTACATTTTTATACTCTTATTACCTATGTTATATGAATAACGATATTACTAATAATCATTTTTATCTTATTTTGCGGGTTAATAAAGAAATAATGAATAAAAGCCCAAATGACTCAAATTCTCTGAATTTCTACCAATATTTGAAGCCCAAATCAAGACAAACCAAGGCCCAAGATACCAATTTGATCCAAGAGAAATTCGTGAAGAAAAATTAAGAAAAGACAAATTGGTTGGGAACCAATCGGTTGACCAACGTTTAGCCGGTTGGCTAACCCGATCGACCAACCGTCGGTTCAAGTTCAGGATAATGGTGGATTTCTCTTCCTTTTGGCTAGGTTTGATCCAATGGTTCACATCAACTCCGTTGGGCTATAAATAGGGTGAAGGTGAGGTTTTGAGTGTGAAATATTTTGTAAAACTCCATTTGGAGAGGAGGGTCACTCTTAATTGAGAAGACCTTCCAAAATTATAACTTTTGTTACACAATAAATAAAATTTTTCACCCCTTCAATTTCCTTTCTCTTCTCTTTGTCCAAGGACCAAAAGGAGGATGAAGATGAATTAGGAATTGTGGGTTTCTCTTTATTTCTTTTCTCTTCTTTATTTTCTTGTTTGTAGAATAGATTTACTTTCATGCAATTTACTTTCTTGCAATTTACTTTCATGCAATTTAATTCCATGCAATTTACTTTCATGTCTTGTCTTTAATTCATAGAGTAGATTTACTTTCCTTGCTATTAGTTTAGATTTTCTTTCTTTCTTTCTTTGCTTTTATTTTTCTTTTGTAATTAGTTGAATTCATTCTCCTCCTCTTACTCTCATCTTTATTTTCTTTCTTTTATTTTCTAATGATGTGGAACTAAACCTCTTGTGGGGATCTAGTTTTGCATGAAACTAGTCTAATTTCTCTCTTATATTTGTGAATCACTCTCTTGTGCTTAAAATAATCATGCTTAGGATAATCAACTAGAGAACTAATTGATAGAAGAAGTATTGATAATCTATGCTTGCCTTAAAAGTGGTAGGATAGAGTATGCTAATGAATTCTAGGATTACTATCTTGTTGTTATTTTTCTCATGAGTTTTAATTTTACTTGGATGAACTTTAGGATAGGCTATGCTTGCCTTAAAAGTGGTAGGATAGGCTATACCCATTAAATCTATAGTAAAATGTGATTAAAAGAGAATACTTCATGAATTCATAAATGAGATTAGCTAGTGGATTCAATTCTAGATTCCTCAATATCTTTAATTGAATTCTCCATCTTTTATTTTGCCTCTTTGTTCTTGATTTTGTTTCTTGATTTTTTCCTTCTTGATTTGATTTTCCTTTAGTCTCCTCTCTCTATCTTGCTTTCTTTTATTTTGTACTTATTTTCTCTCACTCTATCTCTCCATTTTCACTTTCATTTTGATTTATTCAAGACTTTGTCACAATCACTCTCTTATCTCTCCACACACATTTTCTTCCTCGATTTCCTTTATTTGCACATAATCCACGCCCACTCTCTAATCTTTTCATGACCACTTTCACATGTACATAAACTCCTAATTGTCTTGCGCATAATTTGAGAACCAAAACTTGAACTAAACTCTTCCTACTTCCCGTTCCTCGTGGGATCGATAATCTTATATACTATAACTTGATAAGTTGTATACTTGCAACTTAGAGGTAATCATTTATTTCCCATCGTTTTTGGCCGCTGTCGGAACGGTGCATAAGTAGGATTTTGATTAACTTTGGTTCCTTAACTTGTGTGTTTTTCTTTGTGAAGGAATTTGGAACTTGAAGATTAAGAGTTGAAGGATCAAGATTGAAGATTTGCTCCAACGAGGCTTTGGATAGCGATTGCATGGGTAACTCTTCTTTCTAGTATTCTTAATTCCACCCTTTAGATAGTTCATTCACATTAGAGACAATTAGAAAAAATAATAAAAAAAAATTAAAAAAAAAGATTTTACCTTTGTCTAATCTCTAATAAACTTCATTTCTTTGATTGTCGACCATAATAAAAATAAAAAGATTTTTATTTTGCATCCTTTTAGTTGCTTTTAATTTCTAGGGTTGCATTTCATATAATAGTAGGAATTCACCAAAGTGATTTGAGCATCTTGATTTGGCACACACTTGAAAATATTTTAAGGGCAAAACCCATTAATCAAGATAAGGTGAGGGATTTCATCACCCTTTCCTTAGCCCACAAATCACTAATTCCTCACTACACAACCCAAGCCTGCTTAAAACTTATTAGACGCTGGGTCCCTAGGATTCGAAAGCTCATTAAGGAACAAGAAATCCTTAAGTGAACCCGACAAGTTTATTTGGATTAATTGGTGTCTAAGGCAAGGTTTAGGGTTATATGCAAGCAAGGAAAGAGGTACTTAATTGATCTTTGATCTCCTCTAGTACTATCCTTACGGCTAATTACCCAAGTAAACTTTGATCTTTTCATTAAGGGAATTTTTGGTTAGGAGTCGGTCTAAGTCAAGTTTAGGCTTAACCCTAGAGTTAGGGTGATTGAAAAGTGATTGCCTTGATTTGTTTTTCGTTAGTTTTTTTCTTATTATTATTTTTTCTTTTCTCATCATCATTTTTTTTAGTCTTTTAGTTTTCTTTTCTTATAAAAAAAAAGAGAATTGATTTTGGTGTATGCAAGTTTGGATTAGGGATAATACCAATCGCTTAATCCGCTTCAACCAATTTTAAATGGCTAATCTTAATCCACCTATTCTTCAAGATGTGTGTTATCCAACTAGGAATGCAATCCCTCTTGCATTAAGCTCCCCGATGTCAATGGAACTAATTTTGAGCTTCGATCAAGATTTCATAAACATGCTTCCAAAATTTTAGGAGTAGAATCAAGACGATATATTTTTATCTCCTAATTTGAAGAAGTTTGCCTTATGATTAAAATGAAGGACTTATCCGAGGATGCGATCAAGCTCGATTTATTCCTTTTGCTCTTAAGGACAAAGCCAAGAAATGGTCAGATAGCTTACCCAATGATTCTATCTCAACTTGGGGTGAATTTGTCACCGCTCAAAAAAATTTTCCTATCCACAAAACGTTAAGCTTAGAAACAAAGATCATGAATTTTAAAATTATACCGGAGAACCATTTTGAAAGTATTTTGATAAATTTAAGGATCTTCTCATTCAATGTCCTCACCATGGTCTAGAAAATGGCGACTATGCCAAATTATCTATGAGGGATTGGATTATTCTTCAAAACTTCCCTAGAATCTATGTGTCAAGGGGATTTCATGAAGAAAAATGCCGATGAAGCTTGGGATTTCTTAGAAAGTTTATCCAAAACCATGCAAGGGGAACATTGTGATGATAGAATTTCATCGCTTCCCAATCTAAACCTAGTGGTCTTTCCTTAGAGTCAAACATAGCCTCTCAAGCAAAGATGGCTACAACTCAGTAGGTTAGAAGCCTTGGAAATCAAAGAACGAGCTCCATCACAAATCAATCTTCCGCCTGTTGTCATAATTGTCTTTCTTCAACCCATGTTTCGTAGGAATGTCCCTCTTAGGAAACACTCAACCACTAGAGCAGATGAATGTCGCATTCCAAATAGCCCTAATGATCCATTTTCTCAAACCTACAATCCGGGATGGAGAAATCATCCTAATTTTGCATGGAACCGTGGTAACTACTCGCAAATCAAAACATCACTCCCACTTCAAATCAACAATTTCCTAGGGGAAACAAAATTCCATTCAAAGACACCAAACAATTTTCCACAATCTAATCGCTTTTCCAAACCAAAGATCCTCCTCATCATCAAACAATAAATCCTCCGAAGTTCGATCATGACAAACGCCTTTAGTGTTTTAGAAAAGGGATTAGAGGCTATGATTAAAGCTTCTACACAAACCACTAACATGTTGACCCAATCATCCAACACTCTAAATTCCTTCATGCAAATAACCTACCAAGTGCTCAACTCAACACTCAAGCCATCGCTAGGTTAGAAACCCAACTTGGGCAACTAGCCAATGCCGTGAGTGAAAGAGAGAAAGGAAAATTTCCAAGTCAACCTGTTGTCAACCCTAGGGACATTGGATCAAGCCCAAATCAACCACCAAATAAATGCAGCTCACACGCTATGATCCGGGAAGCAAATAGATAACCAAGTTAGAATGCCACCAGATCAAACTCTCCTCGTCCAACACAATCCTTCCGATGAAACAACTCCATCCGATGACCCCAAACCAAAACCAAACCGAGCCTAATTTAGATAGGTACAAGCCCTGTTCCTTCCAGATAGACTTAGACCTAGGAAACACTCTCCGTGTAGAGAAAATCCTAGAAACTTTCAAACAGTCAAGATCAACATCCCTCTTTTAGACGAATTGAACAAATTCCTTCTTATGCAAAATTCTTAAAGGACTTATGCACTAAGAAGAGAACCACCAATGTTCCTAAGAAGGTCTTTTAGTCGCCAACCCTGAAATGTTTTCAATCCTATGCCCTTAAAATATAAGGATCCTGGTTGTCCCACTATTCCATGTATTATAGGAAATACCCACATTGATAAGGCACTCTTAGACTTAGGAGCTAGTGTAAACCTTCTTCCCTATTCAGTCTATCAACAGCCTAGGTATAGGAGAACTTAAACCAACAAGATGCACCCTACAATTAGTCGATAGATCCGTAAAAATTCAAGGGAGAGGTAGAGGATGTTTTGATCAAAGTTGAGAGTTTATTTTTCCTGTTGATTTCATTGTCTTGGAAACACGTACTCGCTTCCAATCTCAAAGGTCAAATCCCTAAGATTTTAGGTAGACCGCTCTTAGCAACCTCAAACGCTTTGATCAATTGTAGAACCGGTCAAATGAAGTTATCTTTGGGAATATGACTGTTGATCTCAACATTTTCAAATTTTAGGAAAACAACCCTGATCCATCCGATCAACCCATAGAGGTGAACTTTATTCGTGGAATTTCCAAAGGAGCAACAAGAGGGAGAGTGTGAGTCGATCTTTGTTTTTCTCGACTTAGTCTTGGAGGAGGCTTCGATGGTGAAATTAGGATAGATCCGCGATTGATCATGTTTCTCGCAATTGGCAACGTGAACCCTTGGATATAGAGCCTCGAACCCAACTTCCATCCATTGAGGAACCCCTAAGTTAGAGCTCAAACCTTACTCAAAATCTTGAGTATGCCTACTTAGGAGAGAATGAGAGTCTACTACCATTATTTCTTCTCGATTTGACACCCGGCCAAAAGGAAGCCCTCTTAGCTGTTTTAAGAGAGAATAGGGAAGCTATTGGATGGACTATGGCTGATATCAAAGGGATTAGTCCAACAATTGTGCAACACCAATCCATTTGATAGACGATGCCAAACCTACTAGAGATCCTCAACGTAGGTTAAACCCTGAATGAAAGAAGTCGCTAGGAAAGACATTCAAATGTCTTGATCATGGGATCATTTATCCCATTTCCGATAGTTCTTGGGTAAGTCCGTCCAAGTAGTTCAAGAAATGGGATCACCGTGATCCAAAACGATGCTAATGAGCCGATTCCCACTAATCCAAACCGATGGCGAAGTCCAGATAGACTATAGAAAACTCAATTTGGCTACCCCAAAAGATCACTTCCCTTCCGCTCATTGATCAAATGTTAGAACGCTTAGCTGGTCATGAATTCTATTGTTTCTTGGATGGATATTCGTGATACAATCGATTCCCATTGCCCCTAAGATCGAGAAAACCACCTTTACATGCCCATACGGAACCTTTGCTTATCGACGATGCCTTTTGGGCTATGTAACGCACCCGCCACGCTTCAACGGTGTATGATTAGTATTTTCTCCGACATGGTAGAGCGCTTCCTAGAGATCTTCATGGATGATTTTTCCATTTTCGTGACTCATTCTCTAATGTCCGTGATCATCTTAAACCGGTCATGTCGCGATGTAGGGAGAAAAATCTAACTCTTAACGGGAGAAATGTCACTTCATGGTCAAACACTGCATTGTCTTAGGGCATGTAGTTTCAATAAGGGTATCGGTAGACAAAGCTAAGGTAGATCTCATCTCTAATCTTCCTCCTCCTAAGAACGCCAAAGATGTTAGATCATTTCTTGGCCATGCCGATTTTATCGACGCTTCATCAAAGATTTTAGCAAAATTGCTAGACCTTTGACCAATCTCTTATCCAAGGAAACACCATTTGACTTCTCCCCGAGTGCTTCAAAGTTTTTGAGTATCTCAAAAAGGAGTCACTACGTACTCTATCATTCATCCACCCGACCGACCTTACCCTTTGAACTGATGTGTGATGCATCCGATTCCGCAATTGGTGCCGCTCTTAGGACAACGAATTGAAGGGAAACTACATGTGATCTACTATGCCAAGAGAACTCAATGATGCCCACTGAATTACTTGTCACGCAGAAAGAGTTTTAGTCAGAAGTTTTGCCTTAGAAAAATTCAGGTCCTACCTCATTGGTTCTTTGACCAAAGTCTTCACTGATCATGCCGCACTTAAGTATCTTTTGACCAAGAAAGATGCTAAAGCTCGGCTCATTCGATGGATCCTTCTACTTCAAGAGTTTGATATCCAAATTCTTGACAGAAGAGGAGCAGAAAACCCTCAGAGTGCATCATCTTTCTAGACTCAACGCACTCAACTTCAATCGCTCCAATCAATGAACATTTCCTGATGAACAACTCCTACAAGTCCAACTGCTCCGTGGTTTGTCGATATTGTAAACTACTTAGTCACTAAACGATCCCTCTCATTGGTCTAAACAGATAGATCCCATTTCTTTCCTGTGCAAGATACTTCTACGATGATCCAGACTGCTCAAGTATTGTCCCGACGATCTTTAGGAGGTGCATTCCAAGTGAAGAAATTAGGAGTGTTCGTCATTTTGTCACTAACAAGCTTGTGGGGCCACTTTGGCCCGAGAAAACAAATGAGAAAATTCTCCAGCAGGGCTATATTGGCCAACTCGCTCAAAGATTCTTATGAGTTTTGCAAAACCTGAACCGCTTGTCAACTCTTAGGAAAAATTACTAGAAAATATGATGCCCCTACAACCCATCTTAACCGTTGAACTCTTTGATTTGTGGGGTATCGATTTCATGGGACCATTTCCAAATTCTTTTGGAAATATCTACATTCTAGTAGCCGAGAATACATGTCAAAGTGGGTTGAAGCTGTTGCTTGTAAGACTAATGACAACAAGGTTGTTGTCAAGTTTCTCGGGAGAATGTTTTGCCCCTTTGGAGTGCCCGAGCAATCATTAGCGACAACGGTACACACTTTTGTAACCGCTCTTTGAGGCTTTGATGAGGAAATATTCGATCACACACAAATTATCGACTCTTTATCACCCCCAAACCGCTGGTCAAGTAGAGGTCACAAACATGACAAATCAAACAAATCTTAGAGAAAACCGCTAATCGTAACGTAAAAGATTGGTCCGTTAAATTGTGTGGCTCTGTATGGCATCGTGGCATTCAAGACAAATTTGGAGATGTCACCATACGGACTTGTGTTTGGAAAAGCTTGTCATTTGCAGTTGAGCTAGAACAGAAGCGATGTGGGCTATTAAACAGCTTGAATCTTGATTTAGACTCGCAGAAAAATAAGAATTCTCCAATTGAATGAGTTAGAAGAAATTCAAACGATGCATATATAAACTCAAAATTTACAAAGAAAAACCAAGATTTTTCACGATAATTCAATTCACTGGAAGAACTTCACAGGGCCAAAAAGTTTTACTCTACAACTCAAGATTACATTTTTCCCGGAAAATTGAGATCAAGATGGACGGTCCGTATTTTGTTAAGCAAGTTTTCTCCACGGGCTATCGAGATAGAAAATCCTAAAATGGTCATATTCTCAAGGTTAATGGTCAGCGGTTAAAACCATTTTAGAATTTTCTACACTCTGAGAAGAGGAGGTGTTGGTGCTTCATGAACCACACTATATGTAGTTAAAAAAAACATTTAAATAAAAATTAAAAAAAAAAAAAGAAAAAGAAAAATATATATATATATATATTAAATAAGTAAAAGGGTACATATTACATAGCCTATATATAACATTTTTCTCTCTTCTTTCTCTTGACCCATTAATATAAAAAAAAAAAAAAAAAGCCCATTAGGCCCAACCCACTATTAAATAAATAAATAAATAAATAAATAACAAATAAAAATAAAATTTAAAAACCCCCAACCAGTTCCCCAACCGGTTGGAAGTCAGAAAACGAAAAAAAAAAAAAAAAGAGAAAAAACCGAACTCTCTCTCTCCAATTCTCTTCAAAGTCGGTTTTCTTCGTCAATTTTTCACTTCAAATTGAAGCTAACGGGATTAGGGTCCGCTCGACGACGATCTTACAACAAATTTACACACAAATCTCACCAAATCGAAGGTATAATCCCGAAACCCTAAT
This sequence comes from Asparagus setaceus, assembly GCA_012295165.1. NCBI lineage: Eukaryota > Viridiplantae > Streptophyta > Magnoliopsida > Asparagales > Asparagaceae > Asparagus > Asparagus setaceus. The sequence continues at coordinate 52,516 of WHSE01000082.1, read as the reverse complement.
TTATCAATTTTTCTGAAATTTTCTATTTTTTGGGTGTAATTGGTTGAGATAACCTGTCTGGAATGTTAATAAACAAGTTTTAATCCATTTGAAACAATTTTGTAACAAGAATCGGAGAAATTCCGTCGGTTAAGCCTCGGACGAACCGATCGGTTGGCCAACCGATTGGCTGATGTTGGCAACCGATGGTTGTCGAAAACGATTTTTGCAAATTGAACCCTAAAACTTGAAAATTCTTGCAAATTTACAACCTCATTGACTAATTTAACATCATACTCTTGTCATTCAAGATAATGGCTTACGGTAGCGACAAAGAAGCTGGGAATCCTCTCTCTCTTTGCTTCTCTACCGATCCACTTCGAGAGGATTCAACACAAAGATGTCACCACCAGGTTTGTTTGGAAAAGCTTGTCATTTACCCGTTGAGCTAGAACACCGAAGCGATGTGGGCTATTAAACAGCTTGAATCTTGATTTAGACTCGCAGAAAAATAAGAATTCTCCAATTGAATGAGTTAGAAGAAATTCAAACGATGCATATATAAACTCAAAATTTACAAAGAAAAACCAAGATTTTTCACGATAATTCAATTTTACGGAAGAACTTCACAGGGCCAAAAAGTTTTACTCTACAACTCAAGATTACATTTTTTCCCCGAAAATTGAGATCAAGATGGACGGTCCGTATTTTGTTAAGCAAGTTTTCAACAACGGGCTATCGAGATAGAAAATCCTAAAATGGTCATATTCTCAAGGTTAATGGTCAACGGTTAAAACCATTTTTAGAATTTTCTGCACTCGGAGAAGAGGAGGTGTTGGTGCTTCATGAACCACACTATATGTAGTTAAAAAAAAACATTTAAATAAAAATTAAAAAAAAAAAAAGAAAAAGAAAAAGAAAAATATATATATATATATATATTAAATAAGTAAAAGGGTACATATTACATAGCCTATATATAACATTTTTCTCTTCTTTCTCTTGACCCATTAATATAGGCCCTTCAAAAAAAAAGCCCATTAGGCCCAACCCACTATTAAATAAATAAATAAATAAATAAATAACAAATAAAAATAAAATTTAAAAACCCCCAACCAGTTCCCCAACCGGTTGGAAGTCAGAAAACGAAAAAAAAAAAAAAAAGAGAGAAAACCGAACTCTCTCTCTCCAATTCTCTTCAAAGTCGGTTTTCTTCGTCAATTTTTCACTTCAAATTGAAGCTAACGGGATTAGGGTCCGCTCGACGACGATCTTACAACAAATTTACACACAAATCTCACCAAATCGAAGGTATAACCCCGAAACCCTAATTTATCAATTTTTCTGAAATTTTCTATTTTTTGGGTGTAATTGGTTGAGATAACCTGTCTGGAATGTTAATAAACAAGTTTTAATCCATTTGAAACAATTTTGTAACAAGAATCGGAGAAATTCCACCGACATCAGCTTCGCCGACGAACCGACGCATAATAATCGACCCAATCGGTTGGCCAACCGACAGTGTCCAAACCCGATTTTTGCAAATTGAACCCTAAAACTTGAAAATTCTTGCAAATTTACAACCTCATTGACTAATTTAACATCATACTCTTGTCATTCAAGATAATGGCTTCGTAAACGACAAGAACTCAGAATCCTCTCTTTGCTTTCTACCGATCCACTTCGAGAGGATTCAACACAAACAAGCTTTTCGATTTCCACCCCATAATTGAAATTTTCGAATGACCGAATTGAGTCCCTTATGGTGAGGAAACTCGAATCGCCAACACCACCATAGTCGAGAGTTCTATGCCTCGGATAGGTCGATGAAAACACGACCATGTTCTTATCGGGGAATTCGACACCATCACAATCGACTCATACAAAAGATCTTAAAGCTCCCAAGCCACCTAGAGGGTGCCCGATTTTGTCGAACTTATACCGAAGCTAGAGGTAGGTTCTGAGCTTCACTCGATGGTGGATTATCTCTTTATTACAAAGACCGAGGGCGGATACTTAACTCTAGTCTACTTAAGAAAGAGTTCATTCTTCCAACCTCTTCCTTAAATTCGATTTATACCCAAGCTCCTCATATTCCACCATCACCACCGCCACCTGCCCCATCAGATTGATTGCGACCGGTCAGCTTCAATGTAGCCGACGCCATATTTAGGATGCTGGGGTACCGCGACTAGTGCTAGGGACTACTTGAGCCACCAGATGTGCGTAAGGTACAACCGGTCTATCCCTTTCTTATCACACGGATTTGTGAATCGTGAGGTGTCCCAGATATTCTACGATTCTCTAGTGGCGTGCGAGCCCCTTGATCAGCCGACACCGCGGAAGAAGAGTATTGTCGCCAGAGGAAAGGAGTCCGATGTCGCTACTTCTTCTGCACCGGCCACCAGCCCATCCGCACCACCTCCTCCACCTCATGATGCACCATCGAGTGGACACCCTGCACATTCTGGGATCGCCTTTATACTCTAGAGACGGATTCCATCTTTTCCGTGTCCAAGATGATCGGATCATGCTAGGATTGCATCCCAGCTGGATTACATCGTTTCAGCCTTACACGAGATGCGTCCAGGATCTGCACCTCCTCCATTTTATCAGCCTCCTTCTCCTTCCCCATCACAGCAGGTCCCACCCCCACCACCACCACCGCGCCAGCCTGTAGAGGAGGGGGAGGATATTGGCGGCAGTGACACAGATGATGAGGACATGGAGGCTACAGAGACTGATGATGGGGATGATGATCATGAGGGAGGTTCTTATGTATTTTTCTAGCATTAGACTTTTATTATGGCATGTACTCATATACTATGATGCTTTGACTTTATGGTAGTATTTGCCTTGAGGACAATGCAAAGTCTAGGTGTGGGGTATTTTGGAACTAATAGTCTAATTTTAACTCAGATTTTTCACTTTGCTTTCTTTTTAGTATTTTTTTTAGTTAGTATTTTAGTAGTTTTTTTAATCCCTTTTGTTTCTTAGTTTGTAGTTAAAAAAAAAGTCACTTGCCAACTTAATAGAGTTGATTAATAATTGATCTATTTGACGTAATTAAGTATTCTAATCCTTAGTTAGTTCTATACTCAAGTTTACCTTTTATGACAACTCCAAATAATTTTTTTAAGAAATGATTTTCAAAATAGTATACTTCACTTGAGTTTTAACTTAGATTTTTTTAAAGTAATGAAATTTTTGCATGCCTAACTTAGAGTTGAAAATAATTTTTCAAGTTGTCTTGATCCAAATATTTTTCAATATATATACATATACACATATATATTATACTAACTTAACAAAAGAAGAGTGTAAAATCTTGGTGGTTCTATTTTACCAAGCCTAAGTTGACTGAGTAATTAAGCCCGAGGAGTATTTTTATGCTTAATGATCTAAGCCCAATTGGGTTGGGATTCATTGGCCCAAAACTCGCTAAATGGTCACTTAGAAAGCCCGATTAAAAGGAACAAAACCACCAAGAAATAAAGAAAAAAAAAAAAAATCATACTAACTATGTTTTTATATATAGTTATATTTGTATATGTTCTTGAAAATTTTAAATGGATCAAAGGACTTGAAGTTTGTTTAAAACAAAGAGTTAGCATGTTCCTTTCAAGACTTTTAAATTAAAAATTTTTGGGTTAAACTTGATTTTTGTATTACTATAATGGAAGGATTTTCTTAAGAAAATTACATTGAGTTATGATAAAAACGTTTTCTTGAGTATTAACCAACTTCAATTGGAATGTTTGAAGATATCAAATGAATTAATTATTTTATTAACTTCTTTAAATTGGCAAGTTGATGAATTTTGTGGGTATATTCATCAGCAAACCCTCACGAGACTACAACTCGTCCACTAGGGTAACCTAGGGTTTAAAGGCTTGTTGTATGTGCTAAATACAACCGCGACCTCGCGAAAGTGAGTTAGGTCTTTTTATTTTCTTTGCTAGAGGACTAGCAAAAGTTTAGGTGTGGGGGTATTTGATTATCACATTTTAATTACATTTTTATACCCTTATTACCTATGTTATATGAATAACGATATTACTAATAATCATTTTTATCTTATTTTGCGTGTTAATAAAGAAATAATGAATAAAAGCCCAAATGACTCAAATTCTCTCAATTTCTACCAATATTTGAAGCCCAAATCAAGACAAACCAAGGCCCAAGATACCAATTTGATCCAAGAGAAATTCGTGAAGAAAAATCAAGAAAAGACAAATTCGGTTGGGAACCAATCGGTTGACTAACCGGTTGGCCAACCGGTTATAATCGTTATTAACCGACGCCAACCGACGGTTCCCAACATTCCGATTAATGGTGGATTTCTTCCTTTTGGCTAGGTTTGATCCAATGGTTCACATCAACTCGCTGGCTATAAATAGGGTGAAGGCTGAGGGTTTTGAGTGTGAAATATTTTGTAAAACTCCATTTGGAGAGGAGGGTCACTCTTAATTGAGAAGACCTTCCAAAATTATAACTTTTGTTACACAATAAATAAAATTTTTCACCCTTCAATTTCCTTTCTCTTCTCTTTGTCCAAGGACCAAAAGGAGGATGAAGATGAATTAGGAATTGTGGGTTTCTCTTTATTTCTTTTCTCTTCTTTATTTTCTTGTTTGTAGAATAGATTTACTTTCATGCAATTTACTTTCTTGCAATTTACTTTCATGCATTTAATTCCATGCAATTTACTTTCATGTCTTGTCTTTAATTCATAGAGTAGATTTACTTTCCTTGCTATTAGTTTAGATTTTCTTTCTTTCTTTCTTTGCTTTTATTTTTCTTTTGTAATTAGTTGAATTCTCATTCTCCTCCTCTTACTCTCATCTTTATTTTCTTTCTTTTATTTTCTAATGATGTGGAACTAAACCTCTTGTGGGGATCTAGTTTTACATGAAACTAGTCTAATTTCTCTCTTATATTTGTGAATCACTTTGTGCTTAAAATAATCATGCTTAGGATAATCAACTAGAGAACTAATTGATAGAAGAAGTATTGGATAATCTATGCTTGCCTTAAAAGAGGTAGGATAGAGTATGCTAATGAATTCTAGGATTACTATCTTCTTGTTATTTTTCTCATGAGTTTTAATTTTACTTGGATGAACTTTAGGATAGGCTATGCTTGCCTTAAAAGTGGTAGGATAGGCTATACCCATTAAATCTATAGTAAAATGTGATTAAAAGAGAATACTTCATGAATTCATAAATGAGATTAGCTAGTGGATTCAATTCTAGATTCCTCAATATCTTTAATTGAATTCTCCATCTTTTATTTTGCCTCTTTGTTCTTGATTTTGTTTCTTGATTTTTTCCTTCTTGATTTGATTTTCCTTTAGTCTCTCTCTATCTTGCTTTCTTTTATTTTGTACTTATTTTCTCTCACTCTCTATCTCTCCATTTTCACTTTCATTTTGATTTATTCAGACTTTGTCACAATCACTCTCTTATCTCTCCACACATTTTCTTCCTCGATTTCCTTTTTATTTGCACATAATCCACGCCCACTCTCTAATCTTTTCATGACCACTTTCACATGTACATAAACTCCTAATTGTCTATGATAATTTGAGAACCAAAACTTGAACTAAACTCTTCCTACTTCCTCGTGGGATCGATAATCTTATATACTATAACTTGATAAGTTGTATACTTGCAACTTAGGAGGTAATCATTTATTTCCCATCAAGCATATTGGGACAAACTCCATGATAGCATCCTCTTACTAAAGGATTACCACCCAAATTTTTCAAGAGCACACCGCCTATAGGGGTTGTAATATTTGAGGATATCATGTTTTAGTGGGAGTTTGTGATTTTATTGCTTTATGAGTATTTTGGACCTATTCGTGCTTTGGTTATTTTTCCGATCGTAATAAAGTATTCGCTAACCACTGCTAAATTATGATTAAAGTTGACCTCACTAAAGTTTTCGTAGGACCAGTTGAAAATAGGCATGCACGCATCACATTGCATGTAATTTTTCATGCCGCACATCCATGATTGATCTATGTCATTTGGTACGTACTAGTATATGTGACCATTGATGGGTTTAGTCACCATAAATGTGACAAAACCGCTTTGATCCTATATTGATATGGTCAATGGACTAGATTGTTTGGAAATACCCTTGTATGTGATAGAGATTTTGAGCTCATAAGGTAATACACATTTTAAAGATACATATGGTGCCCAAGTGGGAGATTGTTAGATTTAAATCTAATTAAATCTATTTGTGGGCACATATGTTAAATTAATGTGTAAATCTATCACTTAAGGAAACCCACTAAAGTGATCAATTAAGTGGTTATCTGCATTTATATATTGTCATGGGCTAAATGTGCAGATACCAAGTTGTACTTACAATTTGATGAGGGCCAAATTGTAAAAGTGCAACACCTATATATATGGGGTTATGGTCCCTAATCTAGGGAATACACAGAATTCTCATCTCTTTACCCCCATCTCAAAAGAGATCTAAGGAAGAGAAGAAGCCCTAAGATTAGAAGATCCATCAATCCACTCAAGATCCAAACCATGGATTCAGGTATAATTCCGCTTTAGTTTTCTTTTTTATTTATCAATCTCTTTGAGGTAATCAAGTCTTATTAAAGATCTTACACTTTTGACCATCAAAATTAATCTCAAATCCATTAATTTAAAGATTAAAACTATTACAACTTTGTGACCAACATATATTCAAATATTCTCGATATGAATCCTGATAACTACTTAATCAGATCCGTAATTATATCCTATCAAATATAGATTTTAGTAACCATATTCATATGGATACGAATACGAATATTTCCTAGGATACAAATATTTTTTTATGCACCCCTGCGCCCTGCCCATGATCAATATCAATGATTTTCTTTTTTTCCCCCAATGAGACTGTTTCATAAGATTTACATTCTGCATTGATACATCTCTTTGAACATCACAACTTAAAATTGCGAGACTGATAATACTCCATATAAAATGTTGATGGACATTTATTATGAGCTTAATTTCAACTGTTGACTAGTTCAAACTAAACATCTCCTTCATGCTTGCTCTCCACCCCAATTCTTCACCTTCTTCAAATCCTCAGCTCTTGTATCAGCCTACTCATCTCTGCATATGAAGAACCTCCCTCCTTCTAGCGCCCTCGCCATCACCGCAAGCTTCTTCGCCCTCTTCCTCCTCTCCTCAGGCTCCTCTCCATCTCCCATCACCTCGCTCACCGCTTTGTCACCTCCTCGCCTTCACCAGCGTCCTTCTCCTCGAACCGCTGCAGACCATTGCGCCTACTGATACCCCGATCTTCAGAACATCCACTAAAACCTCTCGTTCATGAACTGCTCGGCAAACTGCGGCCATGTGATCATTGGCAATCCTGCAGTTATCCCTCTAAGCATGAATTCCATCCACAATGCGTTAAAATCTGAAAGGTCACATAAATTTAGGATTGTAATAATGATTTTAAATATGTACCCTATCAACAACGCACTTGTGCCACACCATTATCATAGAGAAAGACACTAGCTTGAATTTACTCAAAATAATATTAAGGAAAGTTAAAAATAATCCTCTCATCTTACTTTGGATAAAATTAGCATCATGTATGAGATGTAAAATTCCTCATATTTTGCATATCATCAGCAGCAAATATCATCTAATACAGCTAAAAACTTTACCTATTTTCATTAAAATTTCTCATTCTCATTCTTAAATCATTCCTCAAAATATGTTCTATCACGCAAAACTTTAATGACTTTTAAATAAATGATAGTTTAAACTGAAGAACTCGGGTTAATTACACATAGACCTTCCGAACTATTGCATTGTGTCACTTATTACCCTTGAATATTTGTGGCAAATAATAAGAGACAATAGAGAGGTTCTAAGTGCAATTCACCCAAGAATTTATTTTGTACATCTCTGTCTCTCTTGACATGGTTGTATTTTTCTCTATAATTAATAAAACTAATTGAAGCTGAAACACTTCCAGTGTGTTTAGGAGTTTACTGGAAGAAGTAAAGGAAAGATAAAATAGGAAAATAAAAAAGAGAAAAAGAGAGAAAATATAATATATTGTTTGGGAGTTTAGTAAGGAGTTGGGTGAGAACGGTCGGTTCGGCCGGTTTTAGTCATTTTTCTTAAACCTCACTTAACCGAACCAATAACGTAATCGGCAAATCAATCGAAGAAGCAAACCGAACCGATTTATTTCGTTCGGTTTGTCTGTGGTTTCGGCTGTGAGGAGGTCCACCACCGTGCATGATAGCCGCAACCAATTACGTGAGATATAGAAGAGAGATTAATGAAGGTTAGAGAAGATATAGAAAAGAGACTAAGGAAGGATACAACAAAAGAAAGAAATAGAAAATTTAAATTTAAATATATTTTGTTGCTATCTTGTGAAATGTTGGAAATGAAAGGCCATGGCTAGTAGGGTTGAGCGTGGCCCTGCCGACCCGGCCAATCTCTCGGCCCGCCTAGCCATGGGTCACGACCCAATCCTACCCTATCCCAGTAGTGGGTCGGGCCCCACTGTCCATGATAAACCCAGTCACGAGCCGAGCCGAGTCCACCTCTAGACCTGTGGTCGAGGAGCCGCCCCGACCCACCGACTCGCCCTACCGACCTATCCCACCAATGTTATATTTTTGGTTAGTTTAGCTATTTCTTTAGTCCTTGGTCAGTACAATGTAATAAAGCCAAAAGGTCATGTGTCTTTGGCTCGTGGGTCTTTTGGCCCATTGAGAAACAAATCACGATCTTTAAACTTCTTTGTCTACTTGGAAGGATTAAAAGTTTAATATGAGTTTAAAAATAATTTAATACAAGTTTAAATTACTAAAAGATAAATTAGAAATAATTTTATAATTGTAAATATAAGTTTAATATAATTAAAAGGTAAAAAAATAGAAAAAAGTTGGACTAAAACCCATTGCCTACAAGACGACCGCCAACCGTGGTGGGTCGACGCGTTTCACACCTATCGGTTCGTCGGGCCGGGTCCAATTCGCACCCTGTGATCGAGTAGGCCCAGGCCCGACCACTCGGGACTGCCCGATCAGTCCGACCCCTTGAACCGGGCGGCCGGGTCACGCCTAAACTCCGCACCACCCCTAATGGCTAGGATTTGAGTTACTTGGGAAAGGAGACGAATTTGAGTGTATCAGCTTGCTCTTCTCGATATGCATGACAGCTAGCATTAAGCTGTAAAAAAAGAAGAGTGGGTCCCGCCACATAGAAAAGTAGAAATAGCATTCAGATATAAACAAGAAGCTAATTCATGTGGGTCCTTGCGCAGAGAGTGGTAGAAAAGTTCTCAAATATGTAAACAGGTGGACTTAAAAAATCTCAAAAATTGGATATTTCGGTCGGTTCGGTGTAAGCGGTTGCATAAATATGCAACCCGAATCGCACCGATCTATGTACGAAATCGAATCGAGCTCTCAAAAAGCGGCAGGTTCGGTCAGTTTGATCAGTGCAAACCGAAGTTTGCTCAGCTGGTAAGAAGAATGAAGACAACTTTATATTACCTTTGGCAGTTTTAATTAAGGGGGGGAAAAAAGAAAAGTAATTAAATATTAGGCACTAATTCATTATGACAGTGAGTCAAAGTTTCATAACTTTTAGTTCTCTTCACTTTTCTCTCCGCTACCTCCAATTTGTGGAGGGTAATCACCTTAATTCTAACTATGGGGCTTTAGCATTTAATGTCCACGTTTAACTTTATTAGCATGGTTGAAATTTAATTTAGTGCTAAAGTCCCATAGTTAGAATTTAATTTAGTGTCATGTGTCGCTTTATAATGAATTGGAGCATGTCATCTTGATGCTTCATGAGTAGGCAAGAAATTTCCCCAATTTGGTGGGGAATCACCTTAATTACCTTCCCTTATTCCCTCAATGGAACTACCAAGCACAGAGTTAAAAAAAACTTACCCTCCAATTGCAGGATGACCTAATATTGCCACTTGCGGCACCCACCCTCTCAACACCAACCCCTTCTCCCCAATCCCTTCCATCCCTCCACCATCCACATCCCTCACCACCCACACAAACGGATGCCCGCAACCTCCTAACCCCGCCGCAATCTCCTGCCGCTGAGCGTCGGTCAACCTCGCCAAACTCCCGAAACAAGCGTAAACCACCGATCCCTCCTCCTTCCCGTCAAGCCACTTCAGACACTCTTCATCATACTCGCCCTCCCCTCTCCCTCCTCTTGATCTGCTTTCAATTTCATTCTCGTTACAGAGCGATACGGGCCCGACCAGCCACGACCGACCCTGAGCCTCGGCGTAGCCACGCCGAGGTCGCGGAACGTGTTCATTACAGTACCGTAGGTCTTCCTCTGCGCCGCCACGATGCGGAGAATCACGTCGTCAGGTTCCGTGTGTGGCAGCTGAGACTTGACCATCTCGACGCGATGCGGTATCTCCGGCACGATGAAGGTGTCGGACGCCTCGAACGGCGGGTGGGCCCCGACCATGCTGAGGACGACGACGGAGAACGCAGAGATGCCGTGGAAGGCGAGGCGAGGGATGCCGTTCGACGGCGAGGTCGGCGGTCCATGGTAGAAGACGTCCGAGACGATGCAGTCGGGCGGTGGAGACGGAGGAGGCGGTCGAGGTGGGGTCTGAGGGAGTCGATGGCGGAGAGGAAGTCAGGGGTGAGGTCGGGGGTGGGGAGGAGGGAGACGTTGGTGGGGGCGGAGGAGGGAAGGGAAGGGTGGAGGTGGATGGAGGGAGGGGGAGTGGAGATGAAGGAAGGGAGCGGGGAAGGATGATGGATGGACGTGGGCGGGTGGCCGGACCATGGGGATCATGTGGCCGGGGCCAAGAAGGGAGGAAGAAGATGTTGAGTCCTCCATGAATTTAGGCCTGCAAAAAGTTTACTTGTGTTGAAGGATAAGAGTGTAGAGGTTGTTACTTATGCAAGTGCTTTGGAAATTATTGAAGGTAAATTTCACAAAAGCTCCTAACTTCATAAATTATATATAAGCTCCAAAACTTTAGGAGTTCAAAAATTCTATACCCAGAATTTTTGAGTAAAAGAGGAAAAATCTTTGGAGAACTAGCTTTCTGCTGTTTTATCGAGAGAGATCGAAATCTTGTATTTTATTGTGTTCTAGAGAAGCGTGACCTATTAATTTAGAAAGCAACATGAGTATATTTCTGCTTTAATCTTGCCTCTTATTTCCTTTTTGCAATTCTTTTTATTCTCATCGTTTTACCTTATGTTTACTTTATATCTATTTTTCTAGTCAATAATTCTCTACGACATCTTTGCCTCCTTACTCACAAAAGATTGTTTTTTTATACTGGATGGCGTAGACATTTTGTTTTGACTCCATTAATGGCAATTGTTCGAAGCTTAGGGGCGGTTTATGAAATTTTACAAAGTTGCGGGTAAATTTGCCCAAAATCTAAAAAATTTAGTAGGATTTTGCGACTTTTACCAAGTTATTAATGACCGAGGGAGTCGTCATTGAGAGTACCGCAGTTTAGGGGGTGTTTGTTTCTACGAAAGTGAAAGGTGAAAGTGTGAAAGTGAGATGATTTAAGACTTTGTGCGTTTGTTTAATCGAAGCCGATTAGTGAAATGCTAAATCAATCCACGCCGATTTAATACATATTTTAGTTCCCCAAAAGCCCGCCAAGTCGTGAGTGAGAAAAGTGACCACTCTAATTAAAATACCATATTTATTAACATTTTCAGCCTCTTTAATCGGATATTCTTTATTTCATAACGCCTCTTCCCAAAAATAAAAGGATATCACACATCATTTTTATTTTTCTAGCTTCAACAATAATTGTTTCAAAACAAACAACGATTTCACTTCAGATGCCGACGCGATACATTTTGTCACTTTCAAAAAGCCGACTTCCACCATTTCAATTGACTTTCGTTGCCAAACACCCCTTAAGGAAAGAGATAAATGCAGTTTTAGTGGGAGTATTTAGGTACGCGTATTCGTTTTTTTCTTCGTTCGGCTTTGCTTCTTTCTGACTATTTGTCTGTTCTTCTGGTCAAGCAACGAAACGTCTGAAGTCTCTGAACCTATTAATTAATAGTGGGGACCACAGTATTAAAGGAAGTGTCAACAAGGAACAAGAATGTGCATACAGTTGAATACTAAAAGTAAGTCCATTAATCTGAGAAAAATCACCCGATAATTATCATGGGTATTTTCTGAGCAAAATGAAAAATTCAACTGTCTCTATTTCAAATACCGCCTGTATGAGATGTTCGATATGATCTGTATTCACACAATTTTGCATAGTTATTGACAGTTATTCACACATTTTTCTATAGTTATTAAAGGTTGAGTGAAAGTATACAACCTGGAAAAGATCATGTGAATTCAAAACTTTTCATAGTAATTAGAACTAAAAATAAGTAAAACCACACATTTTATGGATCTGTAGAGAGATAATGTTAGTAGTTGTTAGAATTTAGAGAATTATGGTTAGTCTCACATCTATAGTTGGTAAGAAGGTAACCATGTATTCTCTCTATATAGAGGTAAGATGTATCTTAATTAGAATTGATGAAATAATCCCTTCATTTTCATGGTAGCAGAGCAACAATAAATTTGAACCCTTCATCTACAAAACCACCTTAACTCTTTCTCTCACCTCAACCGCCAATTCTCCATCGAAACCCAAACCCTAATCCCACCAATCCTTTATCCGCCGCCACCATCCATCAAAGCCGCATCGCCCACCGAGTCGCCGTAGCCTCCACTGCCTCAACCCATCATAAGCCACCACCGACCTAACCTCTTCATACTCGACCACATCTTCGACCCAACAAATACCGATCTTCATCTCTAACTCCGATCTCACCTCTGACCCTACAGCCAGCCACCTTGATCTCAACTCCGACATCCCTCCTTCTGGCTGAACAATCTATGGCTGAATATCATCTCACCCCATGCTTCTAAGAAGAGCAATCTCCTATGGATTTTATTCCTCTTGCTGAGGCCAATTCTGATGGTCTTCTGTGGAAAGACCGGTGAGATCCAGTCATGGATCATCTATTTTGTTTAGATCTAGTCGTGGATTATCTATTCTGATTGGGTGGGTGGTGCTAGGGTTAATTTTCTATCTGCTTTTGTTGTAGTTACCATTGTCGTGATGACTGAGAAGGAGAGTATTGAGAAAGAGATTGCCGAGAAATTCGTTGTAGGGCCAAACTTGACTTCTGGATCGGAAACTTAACAGTTCAAACTGGCGATAATGGAAGATTATTGTGATGACGAATCTAACTAGGAGAGGCAAGATCATCACCATCGATGATCCACCCAACCAAAACCGCCGCTGGATAAAAGATGATAGTTTGGTGAAAGGTCTTTGTGGGAGGTCATAGAGAAGGAGGTGATGGATCTAGTTCTTAGTCGCACTAACCGCAGCGAGATGTGGATGTTATTACACCCACGATTCAAGGAAGGGTAGCATGTCTTGTGCCTACTCTATTTCTCAGCGTATTCCGCATCGCATCAAGTGAGTCAAACCTTGAGGAGCTTTGTCGCCTTCAAGAAGACGGTGATGAGCTACACGCCATCTTTTGTCGGATGCTAATTTGGAGAAGATGAAGCCATGACAAGATATGCTTAATGCATTGACATTCATTAGCGTACCGGACTATTCATATGAGGCAACAGACCGCTTGTGATTGGTAGTAATGCTTCAAAGAATCTCCGTGAGGCTTTTCAATCGATCAGAGATGTTTTGACTCACTAAAGTAGAGAACATGTTGCAAAAAATCTGCCTTGGTCGCTTCCCACAAGGAGGTGGATTGAGTTGTGGAGGAGGTCGCCTTGGTCGTGGTAGCTATTATAGAAGAGGAGGAGGCTAATCGTGAAGAGGATCCCGTAGTAATCATCTTGAGGAGGCCCGTGTTATTATTGTCATGGGTTTGATTACATGAAATATAATTGTCCCAGAAAGAAGAAGAATGAAGAGAGGAAGGGTTGCATGTACTCATGTAGCCTCTCATATCGATTCTCGCTAGTCCACAAATGGATGAAGTTATGTTGGAGAGCTTCAAATTATTTCAATAATTTCAGCTCTCTCACCGCCTTCCAAGGCTACATTTGCTAAGAGGTAATTCTACAACTTGTTTGTCCTCAAGAGCTCTATGTAATGGGCGCATTGACTCAGAGCATCAGATCACATGATTGAGAATTCAGCTTATTGTCCACTTTCTCATCTATATTTCACCCACTGCCAAACTAGCCGATGGTTCTACATCTCCGTTAGTGGTATAGGCTCTCATACCTTAAGTTCATCTATGTCTTTGCACTCTGTTTTATATATGCCTCGGTTTCCATTCAATTGGCTTTCCATTAATCAACTCATAAAATCTCCAAACTGTTGTGCTATCTTTTATCCTGATCATTGTGTGTTTTAGGAACTTGGAACAAGGAGGACAATTGGTACAGGATAGATGTCTGAGGGATTGTATCGGTTAGATAGCTTGTCAGAGTCTGCTGCATGCTTGAGTGATTCTATAGCTTTAGATTTACATTGTTAGTTGGGACATCCATCATTGCAGAATTTGAAGAAGATACGACCAGAGTTATCTAATGTCACTGAGTTGGTATGTGAGTCCTATCAGTTGGGTAAGCACCATCACGTGTCTTACCCTCTTCAAGTCGATAGGCGAGTTAGTCGCCCTTTTCGCTTAGTTCATTCTGATGTTTGGGGACCTTGTCCTGTTGAGTCAATATTTAGTGATAGGTATTTTGTGGCGTTTGTGGATGATTTTTTTCATGCAACTTGGATATATTTAATAAAGTCTCGATACGAAGTTTTTTTTCTGTGTTTAGGAAATTTTGTGCTGAAATCAAAACACAATTTGCTGTCCCTGTTAAGATTCTTCATAGTGATAATGCCAATGAATATTTTTCTTCTGAATTTCAAAATTTTATGTCAGTTTCTGGTATTCTTCATGTATCTTCTTGTCCTTATACCCCCAACAAAACGGCATTGCTGAACGCAAAAATAATCACTTGTTAGAGGTTGCTAGAACTTTACTCATTCATCGCCGTGTTCCTCATCGCTTTCGACGTGATGCATTCTACCGCTACTTATCTTATTAGTCGTATGTCCTCCTCGTGTTAGATGGTCAAACACCATTTTCCTTTATTCTCGATAAACAACCATTTCTTGTTCCTCCTAGGATTTTTGGTTGTGTCTGCTTTGTCCATGAACATAGTCCCGTTGTGCAAAGTTGGATCCTCGATCTATTCAGGTGTCTTCTTAGGCTACTCTTGCTCTCGAAGGATATCGTTGTTATAGTCCTACCCTTCGTTGTTGCTTTATATCAAGATATGTCACTTTTCCGAATCACAATCTTTCTTTTCAAATAGTCCATCGCCCACACACTCGTGGCATGATATTTCTTGAATACCGGATATTCATCAAGATTCAAATGTGCTCACTCAAGCATCCGACTCAACTCGATAATATCACCGCCAAGACCACGCGCCACGCTTGATCCTATTCCCGATCCTACATCGGTTGAGCCCTCGGACCTTGATGTCCCTATCACACTATGCAAAGGGCAAGCTCTAATACAAATCCACTTTATTGTTCTCGTCTCATCCGCTAACTTGTTTTTACACACAATACTTTCATTTCTTCAAGGGACAATTATCCTATTCCCACTAATGTATCTCGAGGCCATGGCACATCCTCGCTAGAAGCATCCTATGATTGAGGAGATGTGTACTATTTGAGAATGAAACACGGGATCGGTACCACTTCCCCGGGAACATGTTGTCGGGTTGTAAATAGGTGTTCTCTCTCTACGCTCAATATACATGATTTTTTTGCTCATCTAAAGTCTCGATTGTTGTCAAAAGGATATTCTCATACTTATGGACAAGACTATATGACACTTTCTCCCCGGTCGCCAAGATGACCTCTGTTTGTTTATTGGTTTCTCTAGTCGCTACATTTCATTGGCCACTACATCGCCTTGATATCAAGAATATTTTTACATTGTATTCTTGAGGAGGAGGTTTACATGATGCAACCACCTGGTTTTATTGTTCAGGAGGAGTCTTTTGTAAGCTTTGCTGAAGAGCTCATCGGGGTTGAAGCACCTTTCAAACTATCTATTCTAAAGTATTTTAAAAGTTCTTTCACATACTTTTATGTGATATAAACACTCCATCTTTTGTTTGCTTCACCTAACACTCTAAAAGTATTTCAACTCTCCCATCATGTTCATCTCAACTCATCCTACATCAACTTTTAAAATTATGGCAAAGATCCTTATTAGTAGCTTCAAAATGATATCATCAACATACACTTGCACAATAAGAGTATCTTTAGCAACAAATTGAACTAATTAGGGATTGTCAAGAACCCCTTTTTAATTATGTTTAAGCAAATAAGAACTTAGACGATCATACCAAACTCGAGGTGCTTGTTTAAGACCATACAAAGCTTTATCTAACTTATATATATGGTCCTAAAAGCATAATCAATAAAATTTGGGGTTATTCTACATAGACTTTTTCTTTTAGGTACCTACTTAGAAAGGTACTTTTTATCGATTTGATAGAGCTTAAAGACTTTACAACTAGAAAAACAATTAAAATTCGATGGCTTCAAGTCTACCAATCAAGTAAAATTTTTACTAAAATTGATCCCTTCTATTTAATTGTAACCCTTTGCAATAAGTCTAGCCTTATTTCTCACGACATTACCCCTTTTTATCCAATTTATTTTAAAGACTCATTTGGTTCCTATGGCGATGATCGTTAGGTTTAGAAACTAAATTCCAAACTTTATTCCTTGTGAATTGATTAAGCTCTTTTTGCATGGCAATTATCCAGCTTTACATCATTTATAGCTTCATTCATATTTTTGGTTTAATTTCAGATATAAAATTCACATATGCACAAAATTCACGAAGAAAGAAATGAGAATTTTACATTTACCTACCTTTGTGGTTGACATTGAACAATAGTAATCATTCAAACGAGTAGGTGATTGACGCATTTCTTATTGGATGATCTCTTGTTGAAATAATCTATTGATTTTCTCAAAAGGTTGGATCTTGAGGATCCTCAAACTTTAGAAATTGTGTTTTCAGATTGTCCTTTGCTTCCTCATTCTTGTCCTTTGTTTCCTCCTCGATATTTATTCTTATTGTCTACTAAAGTCTTTTCTTGTTCAACATGATATTTGGATTCATCACAAGAGGGTCATCTCCATTATCAACCAAAACAGTAGATGTGTGAGTTTCATTGAGTTTAATATGAATAGATTCTCAAGAATTTTAGTTCTTTTAGTGTATACTTTGTAAGCTTTACTATAAGAAGAATATCCCAAAACACACTCATTAACTTTAGAATAAAATGTCCCTAATTGGTCTTTCGTGTCTTTCGTGTTCAAAAGATTACATTTAAATCCAAAAATACTTAAGATATGAAACAAGAAGTCTTGTTTAGTATAGGTCTAAGATAAGCTCTATTACTTACATAGCATGTTCTATTCACTCATAAGTACTTTGATAATTTATACTCACTTAACATAGTTCTAGCCATTTTTTATAAAGTCTCGATTCTTCCTCTCAACAACCCCATTTTGTTGTGGTATTCAAGGAGAAGGATACTCATGAGTGATACCTTTATTAATACAAAATTCTTTAAAAATTTATATTCAAATTCACCTCCTGATCGTAACTAATGGTACCTAATAGGAGGCCTTTTTCTTTTCAACTCTTACTTAAAAAAATTTTAAAAATTTTAAAATATTCACTCTTTTGGCTAGAAACATAATCCATGTAAATTTAGAGTAATCATCAACCATAACTAAACTGTAACTCTTTCCTCCTAAGTTCGTGTGGACACCGGCCCGTAAAGATCTAAGTGAAGTAATTGTAGAGGTTTAAAAGAGCTCACAAAATTCTTCAAACTATGAGAGAATCTTATAAATTACCTCACAAGAAGCCTCACATAAACTCTCACTTTTAAAAGTAGTGATAGGCAAACCTTTAACTAATTCTTTCTTTGAGAGTTTCAATAAATCCATGATCGCATGTCAAGTGGTCTGCGGCCAAAGTTTGCAATCCTCTCCTCCTACAACCAAATATTTTATCAGATTTAATATCATTGAAGTTTAATGTGTATACATTAGCATGCCTATTTTCAATAAAGACAATCAAACCTGTTTTAGAATCAATAATTTTGCATACGGTAGATTCGAAAAGAATAGGCATACCTTTATCACACAGCTGACTAATGGAAATAAGATTGCGCTTTAAACCATCAATAAGTAAAACTTTAAGAAGTTTAAAAGAATCATTACCTATATCACCAACTCCTATAATCTTATCTTTATCATTATTTCCAAAAGTCACATCTCCACCTTTCTTCTTGTCGAGACTAAGAAATAAATCTTTCTTACCTGTCATGTGTCGAGAACATTTTGAGTCTAAATACCATGTGCTTCCATGCTCCTTAGCTCTCCAATGAATTTCCTTGTCCAATTGTTTTCCTCGAAATCTTTTGAGATATGAGCATTGGTCATGAGACAGCGACTCTTATCATTAGAGCTCAAGTCGCTTTCTGATTCTTCATCTTCACTTGAGAAATCTCATGACGTCACCTTGAAGCTCTTATTCTTCCCTTTGTAATCACTCTTATTTAGAGGGCACTCGCTTATATAGTGTTCTGGTTCCTGTAACGATGATAAATAATTTTAATCAATTTTCATATTTAGTTTTCCTTACCTTAGTGAAATTCCAATTCGCATTATGTATGAACTTTTGCCCATCGCTTGTCATTAAGAATGATTTGAATCCTTTAACTATCAATCCAATCACACTCTAGTCATCACCATAAGAGTCCGAGCTTGATTCTTTCTTCTTATTGATCGTGATTTTTCCTTTTGGCATTCAGACTAACGACTTCTTCTTTAAATCATCTTCAAAATCATCTCTCTTTTAATCAAACTTTATTTATGAGAATGTTCAGGGAAAGTTATTTTGTTATTCATTGTCCTTGAATTCGTTTATGCCTTCTTTGGCCTACAACAAAATTCAAAAGAAAAATGCCTTTATTTTAAGGCGCATAATGAAAACGGAAATTATAACTTCTTCCTCTATGAACAAACACGAGGATCTCTCATATATCGATCCTCGCTATGGGTTCTTTGCCCGCGGGGACTTGAATCGTCCGGTGGACCACCGCAATTCGATCCGTAGAGACCCTGGTTCCGAACTACAGACGGAAGGCTCGCTTCACCTAAGAAAACGGTTTAAGGGAATCACACTCATGAAGGAGAGGATCGCCTTCGGGATCACACTCACGGAGAGGATCGCCGAGCGGGTGAGATCTACTAGGAGAAATCATCGCTACTGACCAGAGTCAATTCGAAGTTTGCTTACCTCGATTTGTAGATCTGACGCCGACGAAACTTGTGCTCACGGTGCTTGGAACCATGCGCCGATCGCCAGATCTCGCTAAAGCTCCTCTCAAATATCGTAAAATCCAACCTTTGAAAATGAAGACCCCTCACCTATTTATAGGCAAATAATCAAGAGGGGGTATACGGTCGACCATTTGGTCCGGCCTTGGACACATTCAAATGGTGTCCGCCTTGGCCGACACTATATGGTGTCCGCCAATGCTCGGACACCTCTAGTGTCCGTCAAGGTCGACACTTTGGTGTCCGCTAAGCCCGACACCATTTGCGTCCGAAGTTTTGACCGCCGCTTTTGCCCAAGTGAACACGAGGTTCAACCGAATGAACACGCAGGTTCGCCAAACCGTGAGGTTCGCCGTAAGGCGAAGGTTCGAAGGCGAGGTTCGCCAAAAGGCGCAGGTTCGCCGAATGAACCGAGGTTCGCCAAAATGAACCGAGGTTCGCCAAATCGCGAGATTCGCCGAAGGCGCAGGTTCGCCGTAAGGCGAGGTTCGCCAAAAGGCGCAGGTTCGCCAAAATGAACCGAGGTTCGCCAAAATGAACCGAGGTTCGCCAAAAGGCGCAGGTTCGCCAAAAGGCGCAGGTTCGCTGTATCGAACCGAGGTTCGCCAAACCGCGGTTCGCCTGTATGGTCCACCAAAGGCGATTCGGCCGCTGTTGGCCGAGGTGCGCCGCTGGCCATTTCCGCCGCTTTCTGGCCTTCCGCTTAGTTTTCTCCCGGTGATGTCGCCGCTAGGTTTGAGTCCCAGATCCATCAACTTTCGTGAGCTCAAACGCTCGTTTGCATTTGGCAGATTAAGTGGAGTTGATTTCGTCTCGTCGGTGTTTGAGTTTAGTCAACTTCGGCCGTCGAACTTAAGTCGTAGGGTTTCTTCCACGACCGTCGTTTACGTCGGCTCAATCGCCTTGCCAACTCACTTTATCGCCCATCGACTTCGCTGCAGCGTTTTCGGCGTAATCGGCGTCGTCGTGAGTTGAATTCGGTGTCGGACGGATCGTCGGTTTCACGAGGTCTTGTTGAATGCGATAAGCAATTTTAGCCTCTGAGATACCCCTCCAGCGTCTCGGTCTCGATTCTTGATAGTGCGGGATGCTTTGGACATGATAAACCCTTCACTCTTTAATTAGCGTGATAGGACTTGTGAATGACCACAGCGTTTGATCTCTCCATTCCCTTGATCTTTCGGTGCTTTGTAGGGTTCTTTGAAGGTGTTGCAGATCTTGCATTTTTTTTGTCGACCGTTGTGAAATCTTGACGAGAGTCGATGAATTTCTTTTGAGATTGGCTCTAGTATTTAATTCCTCCAATCCTCTCGGGTTCTCGGTGCTTTGTAGGATACCCGGGGGTGTTACGGTCTTTGCATTTATTGCTTGACCGTTGTTGGAATTTCAAAGCGTAGCTAATTAAGCTCCCTTACTATCGGCTTCGTGTTGGTGAATTGTCGTCCAATTGACCATCGAGATTCCTCGTTGATCGGAAACCTTCAACTGCGGCCAGCGTTAATTGGCGTCAAACTACATGGATTTTAGCCTTCAATGCGAGTCGTGGCGTTGGCCCGGCGCGATCTTCGTGGATCGAACCGTTGATCGGTGAATCCTTGGCGGCGGCGTTGGTTAAGCGTCGCTCTTGTATTACTCCTTGTCAGTACAAGCGTCCCGCGATGGGAGGAATTCTTTTGGGATTTATTCCAATTCCCAATGACCAAAGCGGGCCTTCGCGGCCTACGAATCGACATTAATATAGTGGGAGGAGTTCTTCGAGGTGGAGCGTTGTCCGTCAATATAAGCCTTGTCAATTCATCAACTTATCCCTCTTTGAGGTTCCACAATGAGGGTTATCGAGTTATCCTTAAGAACATGGTAATATTCTCCGTGAACTTCTCAAGAATTAGGAAATAGTTTATACTGTAGTCCTATTTGGAGTAGGATTAGCGACGCGCTGATCGACGCCGATATATTCAAGACGGCCGAAGTCATCCCTAAGAATGTTTTTGTGAAAATATTCTTCCGAATTTCTCACAAATTAGGAAATAGTTTATACTCATAATCCTAGTTGAGTAGGATTAGGCACGCTGATCGACGCCGATATAATCCGACAATCGAAGTTATCCCTAAGAATATACTTTTTATGGAAATATTCTTCCTGAACTTCTCACAAATTAGGAAACAATTTATACTCGTAATCCTATTGGAGTAGGATTAGCTTAATGCTGATCGACGCCGATATAATCCCAGACAATCGAAGTTATCCCTAAGAATATATTTTTATGGAAATATTCTTCCTGAACTTCTCGACAAATTAGGAAACAGCTTTATACTGTAATCCTATTTGGAGTAGGATTAGGCGACGCTGCTGATCGACGCCGATATAATCAAGACATCGAAGTTATCCCTAAGAATATATTTTTATGGAAATATTCTTCCCGAACTTCTACAAATTAGGAAACAGTTTATACCGTAATCCTATTTGAGTAGGATTAGGCTTTCGCTGATTGGCCGATGTGATCCAATCGAAGTTATCCCTAAGAATATATTTTTATGAAAATATTCTTCCGAACTTCGACAAATTAGGAAACAGCTTTATACTCATAATCCCGATTGAGTAGGATTAGGCTAATGATTGGATGCCGATGTGATCTATACGATCGAAGTTATCCCTAAGAATATTTTTTATGAAAATATTCTTCCGAACTTCTCGACAAATTAGGAAACAGCTTTATACCGTAATCCTGATTGAGTAGGATTAGGCTTACTGCTGATTGGCCGATGATCCATATTTATCGAAGTTATCCCTAAGAATATTTTTTATGAAAATATTCTTCCGAACTTCTAATAAATTAGGAAATAGTTTATACCGTAATCCGATTGAGTAGGATTAGGTGACGCGTTGATCGACGCCGATATAATCCACACGATCGAAGTTATCCCTAAGAATATATTTATGGGAATATTCTTCCGAACTTCGACAAATTAGGAAATAGTTTATACCGTAATCCTCGATTGAGTAGGATTAGGCTACTCGCTGATTGCCGATGTGATCCATAATGATCGAAGTTATCCCTAAGAATATTTTTTATGAAAATATTCTTCCTGAACTTCTCACAAATTAGGAAACATTATACGTAATCCCCATTGAGTAGGATTAGGCGACGCTGATCAAGGCCGATGTGATCCATACGATCGAAGTTATCCCTAAGAATATTTTTTATGAAAATATTCTTCCTGAACTTCTACAAATTAGGAAACAGCTTATACTGTAATCCCGATTGAGTAGGATTAGGCCGCGGGGAGAATACTCTGTAATCATTGAGCCCCAGAATATCTCCAAAATCTTCCCAAATATTTAGGAAAGAGGATGGGTAAATTATTGAGTTGATTTGGATTCCTTTTAGATATCCAATTGGGCTCCACTAGAATTCTATCCATCGCCAATTAGGACTCCTCATTCAAGGGGATTGGGTTCATATGGGGTTGTTATAAATACCCATAATTCCTCCTTTTCTCACCCAGGCCACTCCCTCTCTCAGGCGCTTCCTTCAAGATGCGCTGACGGACGCCGTAGTGACCACTTCTCCTCCTCCGATGACCCTACTATTCTTATTTCCCGCTTTAGACCTGATACTACCAGGAGGTGACCCAGCTAGTACTTGGAGGAGGTCCTCATGTGTTGAGGTCGATGATCGGACGACGCCACCGAGAAGATTATCGGTTCTCTCACTTTGGGCAAGACCTGACTATTTGTTTGGCGACCCGCTGAGGACCCGGACACGGCCATTGAGAGTGAGCAATGGCCGCACAAGGATGATGGTGGATTCTTATATCTCCTTTGATTCCTCGCCATCGTTGTTTGATCGAAGTTACGCAGATCGGCATCGCACGAAAATATCGTACCTCGCAGGGAGTGACAAAGATTCATTGCGGTTTATTACCCATCACGGCTCGGTTCACTCGTGAGGCCGAAGCATCTGACCGCACTCGTATATTGGGACCGACTCTCCACTGTGATGAGCATTTCACACCGTCGACTTTGAAGAACCGCCTCTTGCCCTATTAGGGACGGGAGATGCCCGTCATAGATTCTTCTACTGTCATTCTCAGATAAGCTCGTGGACTCGCTTGACTAGTCACGCTCTGGCCGATGGGGCAGGAACTTCGTGCCCGTGGTTTATATGCCGATTCGGCTACTATGTATGGGCTCCCTCGCATCAACCACTTCTTCGCTTTATCCGAGCTCTCATGATCCCCATTCAACACATTCTTAACTGTGCATGGCTAACTAGGATTGCTTTTGCACGCAGATGCATCGGTCTCGGCTTACTCTATGGGAAGGATGCTATCAGAGTATTTCCTTCGCCAGAATCGGGTCGATCAAGGATACTCGCTCAACCGCTACTGACACCCTATGGGATCTCACGTACATTATCACACGCCTCAGTACGTATAGAGCCACAAGAAAGGAAGTCGATTATCACCAAGCAGCCACACTATTTGTTCAAACATCCGAGGATGATTCGATGAGCAGATTTGAGAATGGCTCTTCTACCCTTCAGAGGTTAATGAGTTGATCGAAAAGTCCGCACTAAGTCTTATACCCCGGTAGTATGGAGTACTGGTTTTCCGCCAGCGACCAAATTCTCGACCTTCTGCTGGCATGCAAGAAACCTATCCGCCGATGACTCTCCTAGCCGGGTTTCGCCATCCGGGTTGAAGAAATGTGATGCCATGTCGCCTTAGCGACGCTTTGCCGCTAGAGGTGCTCTATCCTCGCAGTCAGCCTTGCTCACAAGAAGGAGTTGTCTCTTCTTCCAGGATGGTGGCTAACATTCATCTGGGACTTCGCCAAATGACCACGCCTTTACTCGAGGAAAAACAAACCGTCGTGAGATTCTCATGTCAAGGTGGAACTCCCCGTGACACCTACTTGATGGCCTCGGTTTTCTCCATCGACCGGATATGATGACAAATACCGGCTTTGGATCCATCTCGTCCCTTTTCTTCAATCTTTAGAGAAATGCAAGTGGCAGGGGCTGATTCTAGGAGTCCGTAGCAATTACATGATTCATAAGGGTGGGCCTCTAGGTGTTTTCCTGCTCTCTCGGGTCAAGATGGGGAGTCTTTGATTGATGAGGAGAGACCTAAGATGAACCGACCTTACTTGATGTTGGCCGCTAATTGGCCGATCAACATCCCACTGTGTTATCTTATTTTCTCCAGTGAGAAATGAGTGCTACATTGAGCCTTATTTCCCTCTCGCTTTGCTCGCCGGGCCGTTACCACTAACTTACGGGAACCCGAACCGAGTTCCGCTCAGCGGCGTTTGATCGATGGCCCCGGGCGTGGTTGTGGAGTATAGCGGCTATACCAACGCTAAATTTAGCCTCCTGCACTGATCAAGTCGGAGTCGACATATTTATACCGCGAATCGGCTTTTGGCCGCCAGGAGCTCGCTTCTCGGAAGTCCCTTGACGAACCGGGTCAAGAGGCTTCCGAGCCGACACTCAAGCCGCTCAGAGGTCGCTGGCACAAAAGAAGGCCACAGCATTCTCAATCGCATTGTCCGATGGGGAGATTCATAGTTCTCAGGATGATACTTCCGTGAGAAGACCAGAGGAAGTTGCAACTCATGAAGAAAACTCGTACTTTCTCCTTGAATCTCCTTATCCCCTTGAGATATCCCAATGATATTGATTTATCTTTTCGTGAATACCGTAAAGAGAGGCGGTCCGGCCCTGCGATGGGGACAAACTCAAGAATGGAGCTCCTTTCGCTTAAAGAAACCGTTCACGATCTCACCGCTTCTGACCATTATCCCGATTCGCTGCTAAGATTCTCGGCCGATAAAGGTAATACTCGACCGAACCGGATATCTTTCTAATCATTCGCTCTTTTATGAATCTCATGATTTTTCTGTGCAGAGAGTTTGGTAACGACGCCAATTTTGATTTTCCTCTTCCCCGACTTTGCCGAGTCCAGCCAGGCAAGTACTGAGCTATTGCAGTGAGAACATCTCGATTTCGATCTTATGTCACTTTTCAATGGAGGACTTTGAGGATTTGACGCGATTTACCCCGAGACGCCTCTTCCCCGGGCGCACGTGCTCGAAAGAAATTCCTAGGGATATCGAGGCTGATTTCTTTGAAGGTACAAATCCCCTTCCTGATAATCATAGGACTATTCAATTTTGACTAGTACGTCTATGATTGAAAATGTCTCTCCCCTGATAATAGAAACCCGTCCTGGTGACATTGAGCCTGCTATTCTTCCAGAGTCTACTTCTGCAACCGTCAATACATTGGATGTACAGGTCGAGATACCGACCGAGATCGCCGGCGCGCCACCGACCGCCGCCGCTTCGCCGGTTTCATTAAGGCAAGAAACTGCCTGTATAGGTATGAACCATTCAACCGCCGATACTCATGTTGACTTTGAGGATTTGATGCGATTTACCCCCAGACGCTCTCTTCGGGCGATACCGCGCTCGAAGCTAGGAATTCCTAGGGATATCGAGGCTGATTTCTTTGAAGGTACAAATCCCCTTCCTGATAATCATAGGACTATTCAATTTTGACTAGTACGTCTATGATTGAAAATGTCTCTCGCCTGATAATAGAAACCCGCCCCGTGACATTGAGCTCGCATTCTTCCAGAGTCTACTTCGAACCGCCAATACATTGATGCAGTGTCGAGATACCGACCGAGACCGCCGATGCGCCACCGATCACCGGGCCGCCACGGTTTCATTAAGGCAAGAAACTGCCTGTATAGGTATGAACCATTCAACTGCCGATACTCATGTTGATCTTTTTGGTTTTGGGAGTTTTCACCCTTTTCTTCCTTTTGCGTGGTCTACAACGACTCTTCACGACTTAGTGAGAGCTTTGATGTCCGACGACGATCCATCTCGACCGATTATCCCGTGGAAATTCGCCGTTTCTCTTATTTAGCCATAGTGATAGACACTTCGGTACCAGACTCTCCGCCGCCGACCATTCCTTGATCCTTGGGTAACCACGATAACGAGACGGTTATTCGAGTTGGCCTCAGACTATCAACGATGATCTCGATCATTTGAGGTTAAGCTCAAAGTCCTGAAGACTTTGGCGCGTACCGCCCTCATATATAGACAGAGGCGAGGCTCGCCTCGACACCGCTGATGCTCGTTATTACCGGACTCAAGTTCGATGCGCAAGAACCGGTGCGCCTTTGGAGACCGTCATTGAAGCCCTTCGTGGGACATTTTCAATCTTGTGTCGTCACTGGAGAAGCGAGAATAGTAGAGCTCGAACAGAACTTCAAGCCGCAGGGAGAGTCCGATCATCTTGAAGTCGACTGGCCAACAAGGAGGAGACTCTGCAGCCATGTCCGGAAGCTTGAGTTTTCAAAGCGAAGTCGGTCGGTCGAGGAGGAGACCGAAAGACCCTTAATAGCAGCCGAGGAGACTCTTCGTGGCCGAAGCCAGAGGAACTTCAACAAGCTTTCCTCAATAAAGTATCCGAAAGAAGCAAAGAATTGCTATCACAAATTTGATGTTTAGAGAGCTCGTAGACTTCATCTTTTATCAATAAAACGTATTTCTATCCTCTTTTATGCTTTATTATGATTCTTTTATTTCGCCGTAAATAATTAACCATAATACTTATAGGATTTTGGCAAACCCTCACCGCCAACGGATTTGATTAGCCTTTACCAACTACCGCTTGAGTTGGGCAGCACGATTATCCGATCCGCTCAAGACGCGACGCTGTGCTAAAAGAATGAAACTCTTAGACTTAATGCTACGATGTTGAATACGAGGCTTCATACTCTTTACGCAAGAGACCACCCCAACGCTGTTACACGTAGACTCATCCCTTCTTAGTTTTCGGATGAAATACCCTGCATTAAACTCGGTGTCTTCTTCAATCGAAAGACTAAACCGCAACGCTGTGAGGCTTGGCTTTAGGGTTATTGGCCAACCCCCAGCCCTCAACGGGTTTGATGAGCCTTTACCAACTACCGCTTGAGTTGGGCTAGCGTGTAGATTGTCTAAACTGTCAGCACACAACGTTGTGCTAAAAGAATGAAACTCCTTAATGCTACGATGTTGAATACGTAGGCTTCATACTTTTACGCAAGAGACCACCCTA
Organism: Asparagus setaceus; assembly: GCA_012295165.1. Taxonomy (NCBI): domain Eukaryota; kingdom Viridiplantae; phylum Streptophyta; class Magnoliopsida; order Asparagales; family Asparagaceae; genus Asparagus; species Asparagus setaceus. The sequence continues at coordinate 24,951 of WHSE01000082.1, read as the reverse complement.
CAACGCTGCGGTTACACGTAGACTCATCCCTTCTTAGGCTTCGGGATGAAATACCCTTAATCAAACTCGTGTCTTCCAATCGAAAAAGACTAAACCGCAACACGCAGAGGCGTTGGCTTTATCCCTTCTTAGGCTTCGGATAAAATGCCCCAAGATCTAACCTTGGTGTCTTCTTCAATCTAAAAGACTAAACCGCAACGCTGCATGAAGGCCGGTTTATCCCTTCTTAGCTTCTCGGATAGAATGCCCCAAGATCAACCTTGTGTCTTTGACCGGAGAATGATCAACCGGATTAAATTGGTGAGAGGGAAGGAACTTTATGTTCTATTTCTAATGAAACCAACAGGCCCCGCTATAGGAATCAAAGAGACTCGTGACCTTCAGCGACAACCCGGTCCGAAAATCCCTACAAGATACCTTCACCGGGCGCTACCTAAGATGAGAGATGGAACTAAGAGTGGGTCTCCACTGAACCGAAGAGACTCAGTGACCTTCAAAGGACAACCCGGTTCGAAAATCCCTACAAGATACCTTCACCGGCGCTACCTAAGATGAGAAATGGTACTAAGAGTGGGATCTCCACCGAGAACCGAAGAGACTCGTGACCTTCAGGACAACCCTGTCTCAAAATCCCGGCAAGATACCTTCACCGCTACCTAAGATGAGAAATGGAACTAAGAGTGGGATCTCCACGAGAACCGAAGAGACTCAGTGACCTTCAAAGCACAACCTGGTCCGAAAATCCCTACAGATTCCTTCACGGGCTACCTAAGATGAGAAATGGTACTAAGAGTGGGATCTCCACCGAACCGAAGAGACTCGTGACCTTCAAAGGACAACCTGTCTCGAAAATCCCCAAGATACCTTCACCGGCTACCTAAGATGAAAGATGGAACCCTTCCGCTTGACACGAAAGGATTTTACGCTTGAGAGGAAGAATTTTATATTCTCTTTCCACGTGAAAGGGATTTTGAGTGGACCTCTTGTTCATAGAAGGAATCAAGAGGGGACTTGGTAATGTATCGTAAAATTTAGGACCCACCCAAGGAATTTGATCGGTGGGGAAATTGTGATGGAGGATAAATTTAGGGTTATCCTCAAGAAAAGTGGGTGCAACATCCCACGAGGAACTTCCTCCGAACGGGTTATCCCCCAAGATACTAAGGGTAGTATTTCTTCAGAACTTCCCATTTATCTAAGAATTGCCGGTCGCCATTTTGGGTAATTAGGCGACACGCACCGCTAGAGTGTAGCCCGTCTTACAAATGGTCCCTCCCATTTAGGTTCAAATTTACCTTTTCTTGGAAGCGAGGATTATCTACGCCGAGCAAATGGTAGGACCAAATCTCCTTCTAAAGGTTCTCTCTCGTCAACTTTTGTTGAAAGCCCTCGACATCCTAGCTTGGTAGAACTCAATGCATTGTTGAGCCTGCGCTTCTCATCTAACATCTCAAGCTCTTCGAGACGCTTTTGATGTTGTTCTTCTGGCCGCCATCTCTGCTGAAAGGGCTGGCGCGGTGATGGAATCCGATTTCCAACGGAGAACCGCTTCACATCCGTGAAACCGTGGAGTACGGGTCGCCTCGGGCCATGCGTAGGCATTGCAGCGATATGCCCAGAAAGCTCCGAAGTATCATCCCAGCCTCGCTTGTTATTCTTCACAAGCTTCACAAAATCTTGATAATCGCCTTGTTGAATGCCTCGCTAATCCATTCGCCGCCGGATTATAGGCCGCCGATGAGACATCCTTGTATCTTGAATTTCGCAAAACCCGATGAAGGAGTTGTCGATGAATTGGGGACCGTATCATGCACGACCGTTTTGGACACCATGTTGATAAATGACATGGTGTTTGATAAACTTAATGACTCGTACTTGACTTCTTTTAGCGGATTGCTTCACCACTTGAGAAGTAATCGGTGATCGCTAGAATAAATCGACGCTTTGACCGACGGAGGAAAATGGGACCTACAACGCCCATCCCCATGTCTCAATGGCCGATGTGGCCGGCGATGCAACCGCCGGGCTGATGCATATAATTCGGAATTTGACACGCGTTTCGAGCGCATTACCCATCGCCATTAATCATTGTTGGCCAGTAGCCCATTCTCCTGATTCATCGTAGAGCTTGGGACCAGCTGATGTGCACCACATTCACCTTCGTGTGCTTCCCGAAGGACCTCTTCTTTGTTTGAGAGGCACGAGTAAAAGACCATCGCACTGACGATATAACATCGGTTTCCGTGTCATAGAAGAATCTTGGAGCTCGCCGGATTGACTCTTCTCCTTCACGCCTTGTGGCGTATCACCATGCAAGACGAGTCGATAATAGGAAAGCCAATCTCGGGTTCCAATTTGGTTTGGGTTGCATATACCTCTTTAAAACCACCTTGTCTTCGCACTTCATCATATATTGATAATAAGAGCCGTGAGTCCCGACCGTAACTCAGCTGTTCGGTCTCTAAGGTTGTGCTAACGACACCGCTAATGCCGCCGCTGCATCCGTAAGCGCTTTTGGAGGCGCTGGATATATTCGATGAAGAACTCTTCAAACGAGCTCGCCATCTCGATTGCTACCGATGATAAGGAATTAGATCTCGATTAATTTCAGAGTCTCCACGGATCTGCTTAACTATCAATTGCGAATCGCCAGACGCCGAGATACTCTACCCTCAGCTCCTTGGCGAAACTAAGCCCGATAAGTAGCGCTATATTCGCTACGTATTGGAGCACGGTTCGTGAGTGAATAAGCACGGGCATGACATGATTCCTGGGAAACTAAGACAACCCCGACCGCTGAAATCTTAGAACATCCAGGGCACTTGCCACGTTGGTAGCTCGAGAAGTTCACAAAGTACACGCCATATTTGTTGGTGCGATGTAGTGTTGACTTCCAACTTCATCCTAAGATCATCATATAGCTCAACCGCGCCCGTTGTCTGGGTTGGCGCCGTGAGATCGCAAATCGCTTCCGACCGACTTTTGTTGTTTGAAGTGCAAGTCATATTGGGACAAGAGCAAGGCCCATTTAGCAAACGCCAACTCATTGAGGCCGGCCGGGTCATAAATATTCGTGACCGGATTTACGCTAGAGATAACATAAATCGCCCGTCCACCAAATAGTGCCGACTCAATGTAACACTAATGCAAGGCACCGCTCAACCATGGATATCGAGACTCAAAGATCACTAATATTCGCCTGTAATACATCACTGCTCGCGGATCACCGCCATCGCCTTGTGCAAGTAGGGCTTAACGAGTGATCCGCTGCCTTGATATAAATCAAGAACGGCTTTCCGAATGGCGGCGACAAGAACAGAGGTTTAGAGATAATGACTTAATCTCTTCAAATGCCTTTCCGCAAGCGTCCCCAAATAAACGACACGCTCTTCTTGTTCAACTTAGAGAACGGTTGGCACTTCCTGATAGGTTCGATATGAACCGTCGGATGTACGCTAATCGCTCTTGTAACCCCTCGAAGTTCTCAGATTTCTGAGGTTGCTCTTTGAATCGCCTTCACTTTGTCGATCGACATGGATTCCTTTGTTGGTGACGACGGCCAAGGAACTTGCCATCGACATCCCAAGGAAGGATTTGGCAGATTCATCTTTAGTCGATGGGTTCGCATGAGCTCAATACCGCTCTAAGATCTTTGATGTGATCTCCTTTGTCACTGCCACAACCAAGTCGCCAACGTAGCATTCGACCGCTTTTCAAGATGATCCCGAAAATCTTAGTCATTGCTCACGGGTATGTGGCCGATTTTGAGGCCGAACGGCATGACCGTAGCAATATATACCGATGGGCGCTCAACGCCGTGTGTCAAGGCCATCGGGTGCATCTTGATCCGATTGTAACCCGAGAAACCATCCATGAATGACATTCTTTCAAATCCACACGTATTGTCGACTATGACATCGCGATAGGAAGAGGAAAGTCATCTTTCGCAAGCAGCCGTGATCTCAGAGTCCATACGCACTTAATCGAACCATTCTTCTTCGCGGACGGACTATATTCGCCACCCAATCCGTGTTGAATTTCCTTGATGAATCCCGATTCTATGAGTTTCTTCACTTCGCCAACGCATTGCCCTAAGATTTGTGGATCTAAACCGCCTTTTGTTGTTTTGACAGTTTGACATCCATCTTGATGTTGAGGCGATGTGTCGCCACATTAGGGTCGAAGTCCTGCATGTCTTCGTAACTCCGTGCTAATACATCGATATACTCGATTAAGGCAATTAACTCTTCCTTCTCTTCGAGGGAAGAGTATTGCGATGTTTATGAGCTTAGGATGTTCTTCGCCACCCATATTAACTCGACTACCTCATCCTAGTGGGGGTTCTCTTTGTTCGAATTATCTCCAAACCGCTCGAAGTTGATGGATCCATGGGTCTTCCCATGTTGGCATATCTTCATCACCCTCAATAGTAGCAGGATCGCATCAGAGCCATATTTGACATCAAAGCCTTGAAAGCTTCTCCGGTGTCTAATCCCAAGTCAAGAATCGATTTAATGTCCGCCTCATCGGGTGGATTATTATCAATCACCATGAGCATTCATCTTCCGAGGAGGATTCGTGATCCCAATCCCCTTCTAAATGCGTAGTAGTTATCCGCTTCCTTTGGGACATATGCCGCTGGGAGGGACTCGAGGACCTCCCCCAAAATATAGACCTTCCCTTGTGTCAAGTTGTACCCCTATTTCTTCATGATACCCAGGTCTCTCGACTATATCTCGAATGTGTGGAGGATAGGCCCATTATCATCTTCATCTTCTTCAAGGAAATGATCTTGGCTGAACCGCATTTCTTCCGTAAACCAAGTCTTTCTCACTACTTGATCTTCGCGGATGACGAAAGTGCCGCCCCAAAGGAGTTCTAACCGCTTTTGTGTAAAGCAAGATGACCGAAGTTGGCGTGTGCAGTCCGATCGCTTGTATAAACCTATCATCACATCATTCAAAGACAAAGGATACTCTAAATCGCCATTTATTGATTCATCGGCAATTTGCCAATTACAATGTTCATCCGACGATTCTTCATCATCAAGATTGATTACAAGGTACAATGTCGCTAAAACAAAACCACCACTATAACCAAGCCCCGGCCGTGACGCCTTCTTCACCGCCCTGCCTTGGGCCGATGATTCAGCTTTGGACTCATTACCGTAAAGGAGAGAATCAAGAAATAATTCTCCATCCCCTTAAACGGTTGTTTGTCCATGACCACCGCCTTGACTTCATTATTCGTGGTTCACATATTTGAGACACCGATGAAGAGTAGATGGGACTATAACGCTACCGCGGGATCCAAGGTCCACTCCAATAATAAGTTATAGGAAGTCTCACAATCACACATAGCAGTGACTTCGGACTTTAAGTCTACCATTTGGCACTTTATCCGATTTTACTGCTACCGAGACCCCCGGTATTAAACTGTAGATCACTGGCCGACGCCTTACCGGGCAGGAGTCCAAGATGATACATGAGACGAGGGGCATGATGCTCCAAATGAACCCGGATCGACTTGGATCCCAAGCACTTCACTAGAGCCAATATACCCGGTGAAGTAAAGCGCCTATCGTGCTTGGAATTCCTCCCGCATATCCTCCTTTGCAAAAGTGATGCGGGAAGTGTTTAGTCGCGTAGATTGTTGGGCCGATTCTTCCGGACTCGCCTAACTGGGAGGAAGACTTCAATCGGCGAGGGCTTCTTGAAGAGCTTCTCTCGCTCTCTTTTGACAACCGCAACAACTCAGAGAGTGATCCCGGCGGAATATTAGCCAATTGGGCCATAACGCCGGTTTATACGCTGGAGCTTCCCGGTTTGTCTCTTCTAATCGTGATTGAACCGAGATCGCCGTAGCTGAACTTCTTGCGTCTGCTTCGTCGGACTTCTTTGGCACCACCTGTTGCGCTTTCTCAGGCGAGTGATTGGAATTGTTGGTACCCCCAGCCTCCGGCTTTGGCATTAGGGTTGAGACTTCCGTACTTGTATTTATACTCGTCCGCCTCCCCGCGGGCTTCTGTTCTCCTTCGCATTAACCGAATGTTACCACCGCTCATTATCTCCTTTAGAATTAATGGAAGTAGTACGGCATGCCTTTCCTTCCGCTTTGATTTTTCTTCGATGAAGAAGAGGCTACCCATTGCTCATCCTCAAGCGTGTCCGGGCGGATCCACGTGACTTCGCCATTTGGCAGTATATGATACAAGTCCTTTCTCGGCGTTGTTTATGTGGGTCGCCGCTCACCGCCTTCATTGCGACTTTGACCACCGGTTTAGGTTCAAACCATGTCAATGGCACTCACCCAAAGCTTATGGACACCGATTTGCTCCGACCTTTTTCTTTGACGGTTTATAGTGATGACCCTACATCAATTAAAGCCCGATTTTATCCTTAAGGTAAAACAGATTTAGTAGGGTGATGAATTGCCCTCGCGGATACGCCGCAGATTTTGGGTCGTTCGTCCTCATTGCTTCCTCTTGATTCGAACGGAGGGAGCTTGATCTTGTTATTTTCGACAAGATATTTGAAGAGACCGGAATCTCGGCCGTCCCTAAAGGAATAGGACTTGGGAATCTCGTTCTGAGGCTTTTGTTTCTACGGCCCCGTTGCCACGCTGATTGTGCTCGTGGCGCTACCGGCGTTGCCGCTTTGGCTGGCCGTGGTTGGAGTTGAACGCTGGTTCGCGAATCGCCGCCTGCTCGCTTCTTTCCCTTTGCCACGTGGGAAGTTACGCCGGAGCATCCATTGCCGCTGGCCTCTTTCCGCCTTTTTCCTTTTGAGGAATCTTTCAAATTGCTCCACGGACCTTCGTCTTTCCATCGCTATAGATGGTGCTGTCCCCATTGCTTCAAGCACATCTATCGAAGTTGTTGTGGCAGGTTTGGAGGATGAACTCTCTATTGATCCCGGCCATTGCTTTGTTCCGAATCTTTTGACAAAGATATCCACGGCTTCCGCCCTTCTCGTCGAGTAATGTCCCCGACGACTTGTATCGCCGCCGAAAAATTGGTGAGGAAGCTAGACTCCATGTCATCCCACCGTGAATGCTCCCCTTTAAGACGGCGGAATCGGAAGGCACCAATTTGCGGTGCCAACGAATGACCGAACCATCGGGGCTCGTTACGAAATAACTCCGAGGTGCGACTTGAAATAAATGTCGCTGTCGGGAACCCTTCCCACAAACGGTGTGAAGTTTATTAGGTTAAACTTAGACGGTACGAATTGATTCCCACCTCTGTATGGGCAAGGAATTGCCTTCTTCACTTCTTGAGCGGAAATCTGAATTGATTTTGCTCTCGAGGTCTTTGATCTTCGCCTCATGAGCGTACCATATCTACATTATGCCCAAATTGCGTGGTTCGTGAGGGTTATCATCCTCTTGTATTCCCTCCTCGGTCTCAATCGCTATCATCTTGATCGATGTTGATACGCCACCGATTCACCTCAATGTTTTGTCAAGGCTTGGATCTGTTGGTCATGCATTTTCTCATCGCCTCGCATGGCCAACTCCATCTCCAACTTGAAGTTTTCCCGCTGCTTATTCAACGCTTCGCCTAGCATTTTAGCCACTTGATCGGTACCGATCATAAGCTTGGGGCTCCCTTCGCTAGATACAAGATGATCGAGGCGCATTGCGGCCTATATCCGACGCGATCATCCTCCTCGGGTATCCCTTTCGGTTTGTCGATCTAGACCGCCGGATAGTCCCGACCGCAAACGAAGTTAGCCGCTATGATGCATCGGGATAGCCGTGGACGATGGTTCTTTGTGGTCATATTATTAGTGACCTCTCGCATTCATCCTCTCTGATGTCATCCTTCAAGGAATCGCCTTTGACCTAGGTCTTATTGTTGGTGGTAAGTCTCGGAAGACCGAGACCCTTTCGAGTTTCTCGGCTACACTTACACCGAGCACCGCTTGGATGATCTTAGAGCACAAACATGACCGTGATGAGCGGGAGAACTCTTCGAAGTCTTCGCACTCCCAGCATCGTAGTATAACTCATTGGCACGAAGTGCCGAGTAACCCACATTGTGTTGGCACGATCTCTGCATAACGCCCTCATCGCCGATGAAAACGCCTCCTTCCGAGGACGGTTAATTCATCAAACTTCCGAAAGTGACTCGCCTAGACTTTTGCGTGTGGGCTCGGTTCTCGCGACTCGACTTCGATTTTAATCCGATAGGAGGGGCCGCAGAGTCTTCTTGTCTTTGTTGAACGGATGCACCTCCTCGCATGAGGAGTGACCCGTGATTCTTTTAAAGGACTTAGACGATCATTGATAGTTGGTTTGGTGGCGTATGAGTTGGCTTCACCACCGTTCGCACACCTTGGATTTTGGCCGATTTGTAACGCCGCTGGCCCTCGGCTTAAGTGTCGGGATGAACCGGAATGCCGCGCTTTAGCTTTTGGAGCCGTGTACCGGGTTGGAGCACCGTTAGTTTTAGGCCTCCAAACTCGGTGGTATGTCTACGCTTCTTTACCACCTCTTTTTCAATTCACGAAGCTTGTTGTACAGTTCGCGTGCTCGCCAAGGAGTGCGCTGCATTTCCGGATACGCCTCGGCGTGGAACGGTTCCGCTGACACGGACCCACTCGTTGGTTGACGGCTTTGATGGGCCGCCGATCTCTTGAGATCAAGCCTCGCGAAGTTCGATCTTAGATCCGCCAGAAGGACCCCATCCATGGATTGCACGGCTTTGGCATGTTTGCGCCATGCTTTGTCGCCGCTTTGGCGGCTCGCTTGGAGAGGCGGGCGCTATCATGCTCATCTCGGGCGCCGCTGTAGTTCTGGACTTCGGACGCCGGGGATCTCGCACCGCGGTACGGGTTGGACTCGCTGGCCCCGAGCTCTCCATCGGAGGCCCATCGGGTTCTCCTTGCGCCAGGACCTTCGAGCGGCGGGGAACTGATCCGAAGAGGGTGAGGATGTGTATTCCTCGAACTTCTCCCGGGTCAATTCGAACTCGACCTCTTCCTCCACCGGATAGGAATCTGCCGCGTCACTAAGACCTCCGACTGAGGCCTGGTGGTTCCCACCGTGGTCGCCAGCCTTGTTCAGGGAAAGTTGTTTTGTTATTCATTGTCCTTGAATTCGCTTACAGCCTTCTTTGGCCTACAACAAAATTCAAAGAAAAATGCCTTTATTTTAAGGCATACAATGAAAATGGAAATTACAACTTCTTCCCCGTATGAACAAACATGAGGATCTTCGCTATATCGGGATCCTCGCTATGGGTTCTTTGCCCGTGTCGGACTTGAATCGTCCGTGGACCACCGCAAGCATTTCGATCCGTGTAGACCCGTTCGAACTACAGACGGAAGGGGCTCGCTTAACGGCGAAACGGTTTAAGGGGATCACACTCAAAGGAGAGGATCGCCGGGGATCACACTCACGGCGAGAGGATCGCCGAGCGGTGAGATCTACTAGAGAAATCATCTACCGACCAGAGTCCACCCGAAGTTTGCTTACCTCGCGATTTGTAGATCTCGACGTTGACGGAACTTGTGCTCACGGCAGCTTGGAACCGTAGGCCGACGTCAGATCTCGCAAAGCTCCTCTCAAATATCGTAAAATCCAACCTTTGAAAATGAAGACCCTCACCTATTTATAGGCAAATAATCAAGAGGGGGTATGTTTGGCACGGACACCAAATGGTGTCCGGCCAATGCTCGACCTCTCGTGTCCCGTCAAGGTCGGACATCTTTGGTGTCCGCCAGCCCTGACACCATTTGTGTCCGAAGTTTTGGCCGCCATGTTTTGCCCAAGTGAACACGAGATTCAACTGAATGAACACGAGGTTCGCCAAACTGTGAGATTCGCCAGAAGGCGAGGTTCGCCAGAAGGCGAGGTTCGCCAAAAGGCGAGGTTCGCCAGAATGAACCGAGGTTCGCCAAAATGAACCGAGGTTCGCCAAATCATGATTCTCGGGTAAGGAGATTTGCCGTGGCAGGTTCGCCAAAATGAACCGAGGTTCGCCAAACCGCGGTTCCAAAAGGCGGTTCGCCAAAAGGCGAGGTTCGCTATGAACCGAGGTTCGCCAAACCGCTGGTTCGCCGTACAGGTCCACCAAAGGCTTAGACGGCCAAGTTGGCCGAGGTGCTCGTTCGCCATTTCCGCCGCTTCTGGCCTTCCGCTTAGTTTTCCTCGGGTGATGTCGCCGTTGTGTTTGAGTCCGTGATCCGATCAACTTTCGAGCTCAAACGGCTCGCTTGCATTCGGACGGATTAAGTGGAGTTGATTTCGCCTCGCCGGTGTTTGAGTTTAGTCAATCCCGCCGTAACTTCGTCCGGGTTTCTTCCACGACACGCCGTTTCGCGGCTCGCACGCTTTGCCAACTCACTTTATGCGCCCATCGACTCGCTTATGCTGCTTTGGCGTAATCGCGCCGTCGGAGTTCGGGTCGCTACTGGCCGACGGATCACGGCTTTACGAAGTCTTGTTCGCATCGATAAGCAATTTTTAACGCCTACAGAGAAGATTACCTACAAGATTTTCAAAAGTTAAATTAGAAAATTTTATAATTCTTCAATAGCCGTTACCTTTGGCTCCCAATCCTAGAAAGAGAACGAATAATTTTTCTATAAAGCTCTTTGTTGTCATACTCTCTTCTCAAAGCTTTTGATTTATTCACAATGTTCGTGAATGGGATGACCATATCCTGAATATTCTCCGAGGCCTTCATCTTGAAATTTTCCGAGGCCTTCATCTTGAAATTTTCATACTTACTTGCAAACATTATAAGTTTCACCTCTTTTACCTATAAAGTTCACTCATGTGTAACTTCTAGAGTTTTCCAGAGTTCCTGTACAGTAGTACAATTTGAAACACTGTTAAATTCTTCACCAATTAAGGAACAATAAAGAGCATTCATAGATTTAGCATTCAAAGAATAAAGCTTTTTGTCGGGAGGAGTCCACCTGTCTCTAGAAGTAACAGCGGTGACCTCTTCTACAACAGTAGTTGGTTCACTATAGTCATTCTCTACACTACTCTAAATGTCGTAGTCAGTGGAATAAAAAAAATTCATACATGATTTTCAATAGGTGTAGTTTTTCACATCGAAAAGTGGGGATCGGTTCACAGTGTGACTCTCGTGAAAGCCATTCATGCGGCCAAACTAGATATCTCTATCCTAAGTTGTGAATCCTAAAGATGGATAACAAGGCTCTCATACTACTTGTTGGATCCATGATGCAAGCTCTGGGAGGGGGATTGAGTAATAAAAGCTTAAAACCAAATTAAAACCAACCAAGGAACACGAGATTTTTATAGTAATTCGATAATAATCCTACGCCTAATCTTCCTTCTCACACGAATGAGCTTCCTCATTATGCCAAGATTTCTCTTAAATCACAACCCGATTCAAGAGGCTTAAAGATCGCACTCTGGATCTACCAAACTAGTGTCTAACTTAACTCTCCATAGCGAGTGACATCTAGTTCTAGCTAGTCCCAACCCCTCAATTATCATCGACTAGAGTATACTGTAAAACAACACTAAGAAATTGGGTCATTAAACAACCAAATTTCATGACGGACCATTTAACGGTCATCAATGTATATACACGAATGACGGGTTTACATACTTTCATGAATTTTTCATAGATATTACACAAGTGACACGATATCAAATGATGGTCTCCTAAAATCCTACGTTGTTCTGTCCCAATACCGTTGTTAACGAGGCTCTCAAAAGAACGAAGGAGACCATAACCGTTCTTGAAGTTTTGAATAGTATCTTAAAATATTTAGAATTTCGTTCAAAATAAATCCTGATCCCCGTTCCCCATTTCTCCATCAAGCAAAACCCCAGCACTTCTCCTCCCTTCGCGATTTCATGCCGCCTCCCGCTCCTCGAACTCACTGCCTCCTCCTTCTCCCTCCACAAGTTCGCGCTGCCCCTCCTTCCTCCGTTAACAGCTTGATTCCACCCGAATCAAAAGGTTTGCTTCAGTCAAAACCTATTTCGAATTAATGATACTAATTAATGTAAATCAACAGATTGGTAAACCCCATCTTTGGCTATACTCTGTACTTGCTTTTTATTCACGCCTATAACGTGTTTGATGAAATGCTTGAATATCGTATGTCAATTGAATATTAGGATTTACCGTTTTCTTTATTAGGCCATGGACGTCCTGAGTTTGTTTAAAGAAGCTAATTTGAATGCAATGAAAATGTGGAGGATTATATGATTTGGAAATATCTCTCATCGTTAGTAATTGTTTTTATTAGCATGAAAAGAAATAAAATGAGTATTTTAGTTTGTATATGGAATAGGACACATAGCAAGAATAGTTACACTCATTCGCTTACTTGGCTGCATTTGTTTGTATATTAATGCACAAAAATTGCCTTGAAGCTTCCATTTGGTTTTCCAATACTAAATGCTTCATGAAAAGAAAAAAATCAGTGGGATTATGTGCAAGATTGTTTTAAAATTCAAGGAATAATACAAGGGGTGTATGTGCAATTAACCCTTTCTGTTTTAACTTATACATGAGGGTGCACTATGGTTCATTGTTCTACAGCTTCAATTTTCTTTTGAGTTGCATTATAGAAATTAATCACGATATGTTACTATCTTTAGGTATAATGTAGTAAAAATCTCTAAATGGCATTTCTTTATGGATTCATATTCAAGAAAGCTTGAGTTCAGCATGGGCTGTTTCCACAAATCTCTTCCAAAATCATCCTCTCTCTCTCTCTCTCTCGCTTCTAACCCTTTCTCTCTCCACAGCAGGCCTTCGATGGTCGATACCTCAGGCTGAGATCTCAGCACACCGCCGATCTACTGCTGCAGACAGTTTCACAGGCTGGAGAGAGCTGCAGCATCTTGCAGATTGCTTCAATCTACAACCATGATTGCTCAAAGGTTTGCTTCCGCTATACTACGTTAACTCAAGCAGACTGTTATTTAGGGCTTAGATCACCCTTTAATCAGACAGAAATCTAAAGTCTTTATGATCATAAATTTTTAAAGTTACTACGCAGTAAAGATTCCTCTACTATCTGCAGTCCGACCTGTGTGAAATAAAATATACTATGAACACACTCAGCATTTTTCCTTTGTGAGTTGCTACTGCTGGCAAAGTAAAGATTTACAGGTCACAAGGGTATCTGTGTGGTAGTCCAGTCTCATTGTTTGGCCACTTTCTTTAAAATATACATGTTTCATTTTGAGCATAAAGAAATGAGTGGATATATTAGGGTCTCATTAAGATTGTGGATGTGTTCCACTAATGGACTAATAATATTGTAAGCTCTTATTGGTTATTTTTGTTCAATATAATTACTTCGTGGATGTGGATGCTTTTAGAAATCTTAAAATGTTACGATGCATTACTTCCCACGATAGTATTCTCATTGGCTCTTCTGTGAGGATTTCAAGATTGAAAGAGCTAGACTCCTAGCAACATTTTAATTAGAGCTGGGGAATGTTTCCACAACATAAAGGTTGAATGTCCCCTTTAGTTTCACATCTTCATGCATGGTTTAAGTTAGTTTTCAACCTTTATTTGTGCAATAACTCTAATATCATGTTATGTTTTTCTGCTTTATCATATTAAATGAAATTTCTTATTTGCAGGAAATGAACACACTGTATCGGTTTTGGTCATATTTCTGTAGGGGCAGGTTTAATCAATCAATGTATAACGAGTTTCCAAAGCTAGCAGTAGAAGATGTAGCAGCTAAGTATAACTATGGTGTTGAGCGCCTTTTCAGATTCTTTGGTATTGACACCAAGTTTGATTTTTACCCTCTAGGAATAGATGCTCAAATCATCAGGTACGCCACTTGCACTCATACACAATAATTTGTTTTTCCCTTCCTTTTCCAATTATAGTTTGGAGAAGAATTCAGTGAAGATCATAGTGAAGATTTCGAGCAGCTGGCCATTTATTTTATCATAATGAGCTATCTTTGTGGTCTTGAAAATTATTGGTATTGTGCATATGTTGCTATTAGTTCAGTTATCTTTGCCTTGTATTGGAGTTTTTCTACTGGAATTTTTAAAATAATTTTATTGCTTGTTAATTTTGAATCTTAAAACATAAAAGAAAGATTACTTAACTTAAACAATACCTTCTATTACTTAAATACCTTCATATCTGCAAATCTTGGTTATTTACATGCTAATTTGTAGCTTTTGGTTAGTTAAGCATTGTCCCAGTTCTTTGGAATACCAAAACAAGTAGCATATGAATTTGGTGCATTTATGGTCTTGATTGTGGGAAGTGGTGTTTAGGTTTTTTTTTGGTGGAGATTTGATAAGAAAAGAAAGAAAATAGGTTGAAGGCTTTCATAGTCTTACGATGGCTTCACACTAATAAGCCTAGTTTTAGGGTTTCTGTTGTTTATTTTGTATAACTGCAGTTCTACTATTTAATTCCAGTGGCAGGGAAGTTGTTTATATACATTGGGCTGGAAAAGCAAACATCTAATCCGTGCATCAAGGCTGAAGATTACTTCGGTTAACTTCTGAACATTTTATTACACCTTCAGTAAGCTCAAATGGTTTGTTTTTTTCAGTCTGTTCCTATGTCAATTGTTATGCTGCATTTTAAATCCTTTTCTATGAGATGGCCAATTTTTAGTCAGGCAATCAAGTCATTACTAGTATTGCCGTTTGAAATTATTTTGTAATAAGTATATCATTCGCTTTGTTGTAGGAATTGAAAGATGGATTTGATAGATCAAACCCTGAGCTCATTTGTCGTGCAACTAAGTTGACCGTCTTGAGTTTCGAAACAAAGCAATAAACTGGCTAGAGGTGAGTCTTTGTTGCCAAAAGAATCTGAGGAAAATTATCACTATATTTATTTCTAACTAATGTCTGGAACATATCTAGGGTGGAACCATCACCGTTGGGCAAGTGCAAAGCTCTAAATTGCCCCAGGTATTGTTGAGAATTATTAGTAATTTTGAGGTAGCTTTTAATGTATTCTATTATTGATCCTGTATTAATCCATACAATATCATGTACGTGCGATAACTATTATTGAGATTACCAGAATATAAAGCATTTCGGTGGATAATATGCTCAATATGTATTTTGTGCAAGTTTGGTGTTTCCAACTTTATGTATGTGGTATTTGTGTCTGTTATTTAACGTGACTATGAATGCGTATGTAGATATACTGTGAAGCATTAATATGTGTTATCAATGACGGGCAAAACCGCCATTGATGGGTTATTAATTGCCGCCATGGAGGCTTTTATGATGGTATCTAACCGCCATTAGTTGGTCTTCAATGATGGGGTTTCCAACCATCGCTACACAACAACAACGAATGTCAACCGTCAACACAACAACAACGGAATTGACCCTCCGAAATGGTAATGACAAAGGATAACTACTATCGCATGAGAATGATGGTAATGTGTTCCGGTTGTAGACTCTATCATGACGAACTAAAATCTTCATGATACTTTAGCAACGTAGGCTTTTACGATAGGCCACTTAAGGGATTTTCCATTGTTGGCATGTAATAACGACGATTTTTGAGCCTTTGATCGAAGGAATGTCTCTTCGCTAAAGACTGAATTTTGTAGTAAGTTTGAAACAAACTATCAAAAATAGTTTAAGCACAAAATCAAAAGATCTTTTACGTACTTGATTAGAAACCGCTTCAAAAGATTGAAGCAAAGCTCATTTAATTTCAATTAGATGTTGATTCCAAATGCAACCTCTCAAGTAAGACATCCGATGTTGTTAGCGATGAGAAAGAGTTTGTCAGTCGAGTTCAAATCACAAATCAATTTTCTTCTTACAAACACTAGAATTTTTTCTCTTCAAGCTCTCTCTTTCAAATCCTAGAACTCTCTCCAAATATCATCTCTTTCATGTTAGATTTAAATCTAATTAAATCTATTTTGGGCACATATGTTAAATTAATGTGTAAATCTATCACTTAAGGAAACCCACTAAAGTGATCAATTAAGTTGTTATCTGGTATTTATATATCATGGGCTAAATGTGCAGATACTGTGTTGATTACAATTTGATGAGGGGCCAAATTGTAAAAGTGCAACACCTATATATAGGTTATGGTCCCTAATCTAGAATACAAGAATTCTCATCTCTTTTACCCCCATCTCAAAAGAGATCTAAGGAAGAGAAGAAGCCCTAAGATTAGAAGATCCATCAATCCACTCAAGATCCAAACCATGGATTCGTGATAATTCCGCTTTAGTTTTTTTTTTTTCTTTTCAATCTCTTTGAGGTAAGTCTTATTAAAGATCTTACAAGTGGTATCGAGCCTCTTGATTAACTCTTAGAGATTTTTAAAGTTTCTATGGTTTTTCTGTGGATTTATGAATAAAGATCAAATCTTTTTCGATTTTTTGGTTCTGATGAACAAGAATGTTTTTAGTCCGATGAACAAGAAAGTTTTTCCTGATGAACAAGAAGGTTTGATCTCGATGAACAGTAATTTATGTTCTGATGAACAAGAATGAAATAATTCATGGATTAACAAGAAATTTTCCGTCAGGAACAAGAACTTTATCGATTTTGGTTAAATTTTCTATGATTTTAGAAAATTAATATAAGGTTTGATCCGGATTGAGTTTTAAAAAAAAAAAAAGTTTTGGTTTTGTGACGGCCACAGCCATCACGATAAACCCTATGGGTTCAAAAGCCTAAGCTGGCTGACGGGTTTCATCTAAACCCCTAAGGGGTTCCCTGTAGTTCATAATAGGTTCGAGGTTCATTTTGGCGAACCTCGGTTCATTTTGGCGAACTGCGACTTTTGGCTTAACCTCGCCTTTGGCTAACCTCACACTTTGGCTTAACCTCGTTCATTCAACAACCTTGTGTTCACTCTTAACCTCATATTTTAGCTAACCTCGTGTTTGCTTCTCATTTAACCGCTCAATTCCGATCTCGATTTGCTTGAGTCGAACCCTCAGTCAACTCAAGTCGAACCTCGGCAGCATTAACTCAAGTCGAACTCAAGTAGCCGAACTCAAGTCGAACCTCGCAGTCAACTCAAGTCAACCTCGCAGCTCAAACCTGCGAGCCTCGTGCTCAATTCGTGCAAACTCAATCAAATTTAAGTGTTAATCAATTATTTCATTCAAGTATTATGACACTAAGGAATTAAGTGGTCTCTCATTCTAAATGATTAATTGAAGCAAGATGTTGCCAAAGTAACCCTCTTGTGTAGATTGTTCATGAAGGATGTTAGATGGTTGTGTGTATACTTTTTCAGTAGATATTTAATCGCCCAAAGGAAGATTAATATTTATTTAGATCAGATAACGATTCGCGATGATACGCGACAATTATAAGGTTTACATGTGGATAACAAATCAATCCAAAGATGGGTTTGTTGTTTGACATGTGTTATTGTCGTTTGATCATTGCAACAAGATATCACTTGCGCTAATATTACCGCCCAAAGACTTGATATTAATGTTGTACAAGATATCTTGGATGGGGATATGTCATTATTTGAATTTTATTGATTAATAATTGCTATTAATGTGAAAATCTTTTGTTTTATTTCACTAATGCATCTCGCTGAACCATTTCGCTAACATCAACTCAATTCCCATGCTAAATGGGTCTAATTTCAAGATTTGGAAAGAGAACATTCTAATTGTTCTGGCCGCATGGATCTAGACCTTGCATTAAGGATCGAACAACCTCAACCCTCATCATGGATAGCACTCCCGATGTAAAGAAGGAGCATGAGAGGGAGCGCTCAAATCGCATGAGTCTAATGATCATCAAGCTCCGTAAGCCTTTGGGCAATGTAATCCAAGGGATTACTAAAGCCAAAGATTTCGCCGAATTGAGAAACGCTTTGCTAAAACGATAGAAAACAAGCACGCTATTAGCTTGATTTCAATGAAGTATAAAGGCAAAGGAAATATCGTGGAGTACATTATGGAAATGTCTCATATTGCTTCAAAACTTAAGGCAATCAAACTCGATCTATGTGATGAGTTATGGTGCATTCGGTGTTGCCGCTCTTCCCCGCACACTTTAATCAATTTAAGGTCGCTTATAATCGCTGAAGGAGAAATGGACTGAATGAGCTCATTTCATACTGCGTGCAAGAAGAAGACATTGAAGCAAGATAAGAAAAGTGCTCATTTGGCTTCTCGCCATAATGATAAGGGCAAGAAAAGAAAGAATGATAAGGAAGTCGCTATAGTTCAGCCCAAAAGAAACAACATAAGGATAATCGTGGTTGTTTCTTTTGTCATAAGGATGGACACGCAAAGAATGATCAGACAAATATCACCGGGCGTGTCAAAAAGGGTACGCTTACTTTGGTCCGTTTTGAGGTTAATTTAGTCCAGCACCTAGAAACACTTGGTGGTTAGACTCGGTGCTACTACTCACATAAGTGTTTCTATGCAGTTGCTCGAGCTACCGAAGCCAAGTGATGGTGAAAGATACATCTTTGTGGGCAAAAATCGATAGATGTGGAAGCAATTGGGCACTTTAGGTTGCTTTTGAACTGGTTCATATTTGGACTAAAAGATACTTGTAGTAACCGCCTTTTAGACGAACTTAATTTCTTCCTATTGGACAAATCAAAGTTATACTTGTTCATTTGGAAACAATGAATTCAGCTTATCTTTAATTCAAATATTGTGGAGCTGGTTACTTGAGTAATTTTGACAACCTATATTTGCTTGATACAATTACTTCCTATAATGAAACCTTCCATGTGGAATCACGTACTAAGCGTAAATTAAATAAGGAAAATTCAGCCACATTATGGCATGCTTGGTCATATCTCAAAAGGTAGAGTTGAGCGCCTTGTGTCCGATGGCATTTTAGATTCTCTTGATTTTTCTGACTTTGATGTATGCATTGATCAGATCAAGGGAAACAGACTAAAGTTAAGAGATTAGGTGCCAACAGATCTTCTGACGCCTTAGAATTGATACATACGATATTTGTGGGCCATTCCTACGATCCTCGAATGGTCAACAATTTTATATCATTCATAGACGATTACTCACGCTATGGGTACCTATATCTCATTAAAGAAAAATCGAGTCTCCGACGATTCAAAGCTTTAATCGGGTTGAGAACCAACTCAATAAAAGATTAAAACCGCTAGATCCGATCGTGGTGGTGAGTACTACGGCAGATATGATGGTTCGTGAACAACGCCCGTGACCATTTGCTAGATACCTAGAGGAATTCGGTATCGCCCCACAAGACACCATGCCGTGATCACCTAGCATGAATGGTGTAGCCGAAAGACAAAACAGACTCTTAAGGATATGGTAAGAAGTATGATTGCTCATTCTTCTTTACCGTGAGTCACTCGGGAGAAGCACTAAAGATCGCAGCCTACATTCTTAACAGAGTACCAAGTAAAGCAGCTTGTAAAACACCTTATGAGCTTTGGACGGTCGAAGCCCAGCCTAAAGCACTTACATATTTGGGGATGTCCAACAGGCAAAGCCTTATAGGCCAAATGAAAAGAAATGGACTCCAAAATAGTTAGCAGCCTACTTTAGGTATTCTAACGATCCAGGGCTATAAGTTTTATGATCCCACACTCGTGAATATTTTTGAGACGGAACAACAACATTCTTTGAGGATGTTGAGTTTGGGGAGAAATAAGGTTAGAGACATTGCCTTTGAGGAGGAATTGGCTTTAAATCCAATCCATACCATTTCGATAATATTCAAGTACCTATACCTCTATTGTTCAAGAAATGAACTGAACCTCAAGAAGGCAATATTGAACAACCCCTGCTCCGTAAGAACAAACTCAACAACCTCAAGAACCAAGCCATTAAGGAGATCCACGAGAGAAAGGAGAAATGCTATTCCTGATGATTATATTGTATTTCTTCAAGAACATGAGGAAAGTAATGGAATGATGGAAGATGATCCAATCAACTTCCTTCAGGCCATGAAAAGTTCTAACTCTCAAAAGTGGATTGATGCCATGAATGAGGAGTACAAGTCTATGCAAGACAATAAGGTTTGGGAACTTGTTCCATTGCCGAAGGTGCAAAACCAATTGGTTGTAAATGGATATTTAAAACCAAGCCGGATGCAAATGGTAATGTGGAAAAGTATAAAGCACGCCTTGTAGCTAAAGGCTATACTCAGTAGGAAGGCATTGACTATACGTGACTTTCTCTCCTGCCATCGAAGACTCTTTCAGACTATCATGGCACTTGTTGCTCATTTCAATCTTGAGTTACATCAAATGGATGTTAAGATCGCATTTCAATGGAGACATTGATGAGATGATCTATATGGTACAACCGTAAAACTTTGTGTCGAGACCCAAAGAATATGGTTTGTAAACTAAGGAAATCCATTTATGGACTCAAGCAAGCTCCTCGTCAATGGTACCACAAGTTTCAACAAATAATTATCTCGCTTGGTTTTGAGATGAATATTGTTGATGATTGTGTATATCAAAAATTCTGGGAGTAAGTATATTTTTCTCGGTTCTCGATGTGGATGACATTTTGCTTGCCACTAATGATATAGGCTTGTTGCATCTAAACCAAGAGATTTCTATCAAAGAATTTTGAGATGAAAGATCTTGGGACTTCTTTTATATTAGGAATCCGATACATCGAGATCGCTCTCGAGGAATACTTGGATTATCACAAAAGAGCTATATCAATAAAGTACTCATAAGGTTTGGCATGCAAAATTGCACTGTGTGATACCCCTATTTCTAAAGGAGACAAGTTTAGTCTCAATCAATGCCCTAAAGGTAACCTTGAAATTCAGAAATGCGAAGATTCCCTGCTTCATTGTAGGAGTCTAATGTATGCTCGTATGTACGCGTCCGGATATTGCGTACATTGTTGATGTTAGGCAGATACTTAAGCAACCCCGGATGGATCATTGATCGCATCAAAAGGGTTGCGCGGTATCTTCGAAAAACAAAAGATTATATGCTCACATATACGTGAAATCGATCGCTTGGAGGTCATTGGGTACTCGATTTCGATTTTGTTTGATGCCACAGCCAGAAAGTCTACTCGTGCTACATTTATATGTTAGCGGAGGAGCTATATCATGAAAAGTGTCAAAGACACTTGTAGCTTCCTCCACTATGGCAGCAGAATTTATAGCTTGTCGCGAGGCATCCAATCATGGAATATGGCACAAATTTTGTCACCGGTCTCAGATTCGAAAATATTGAAAGACCACTAAAGTTATTTTGTGACAATAAACTGCTAGCCATGTATTCCAACAACAATAGAAGCTCAACTAAGTCAAAACATATTGACATTAAGTTCCTAGTTGTGAAAGAAAGAGTACGAGGGATGATATCCATAGAGCATATTGACAAACTCCATGATAGCGATCCTCTTACTAAAGGATTACCACCCAAATTTTTCAAGAGCACACCGCCTATACGGGGTTGTAATATTTGAGGATATCATGTTTTAGTGGGAGTTTGTGATTTTATTGCTTTATGAGTATTTTGGACCTATTCGTGCTTTGGTTATTTTTTCGACGTAATAAAGTATTCGCTAACCACTGCTACATTATGATTAAAGTTGACCTCACTAAAGTTTTCTCAGAGGACCAGCTTGAAAATGCATGCACGCATCACATTGCATGTAATTTTTCATGTCAGCACATCCATGATTGATCTATGTCATTTGGTCAGTACTAGTATATGTGACCATTGATGGGTTTAGTCACGATAAATGTGACGAAAACCGCTTTGATCCTATATTGATATGGTCAATGGACGAGATTGTTTGGAAATACCCTTGTATGTGATAGAGATTTTGAGCTCATAAGGTAATACATATTTAAGGATACATATGGTGCCCAAGGGGAGATTGTTAGATTTAAATCTAATTAAATCTATTTGTGGGCACATATGTTAAATTAATGTAAATCTATCACTTAGGAAACCCACTAAAGTGATCAATTAAGTTGGGTTATCTGCATTTATATATTGTCATGGGCTAAATGTGTGATACTGTGTTGTAATTACAATTTGATGAGGGGCCAAATTGTAAAAGTGCAACACCTATATATATGGGGTTATGGTCCCTAATCTAGGGAATACACAAGAATTCTCATCTCTTTTACCCCCATCTCAAAAGAGATCTAAGGAAGAGAAGAAGCCCTAAGATTAGAAGATCCATCAATCCACTCAAGATCCAAACCATGGATTCGTATAATTCGCTTTAGTTTTTTTTTTCTTTTTATTTATCAACTTTGAGATAATCAAGTCTTATTAAAGATCTTACATTTCAATCTTATATAGCCTCATAAACCAAAGAAAAGATATTCAAATCCTAGTGAAAAATTGGAGATGAAAGGGATCAACGAATCCACAGATTAACTCTTCAATCGCCATTGATATTGTCACCATCGATGGTTCTTCATGACCATCGATGGTGCTCAATCGATGGTTCATTGAGCACCATCGATGAGTGCATGTAGATCATTAATGATTTGATATTGTTTCAAAATCACGAATCGTCAGACACCATTGATGAGATATGGTGACCAATAATGGTTCCTCAGACCATCGATGCTTCAAATCAACTCTAGATTTTTACATTGTTCATCAGACACTATCGATGAACCTTGACCATCAATGGTTTATTGTAGACCATCAATGATTCCAAGACGTAAATCAAGTAATGATTTTCGCATCATTTCACCTCAGAACCTTGTATATCACACTGTACTATATCATCTCAAACAAATATTAAATGAGAGTTTATTATTACTCAAACAAGAGCTATTGGACGAACTACGCCCTAGCACTCATATCCCAAACAATGAATGTTTTAGCTTTGATTGCAATTCTAGAGATAAACAAGTATAAATCACAAATAAACAAGTATTAATCACAAAATATGGAAGCAATAAAACTCATACCTTTATCTTGTAGCTGGCTGATGTCTTTTCAGGGCCAATCCTTACATCTTATTGGTTGGTCATGGGGAGGAGAGCAATTAAATTGAGAAATAATTTTTTGTGCCTAATGCATAAATTGGGTGGAGAAGGGACTTATTTATAGTCTCTAAGAAATCCTTTTCCTACATGCAATGGGGCTATTTCATGCATATGAAATATTGAAATCTAATGGTCCATAAAAGTGTCATCAATTTTGACCTGAAATTCCTAGTTGTTGAAGGTTTAGAGTTTCCAACGAATTGGGAATTCGGGCTAACCCAAATCAGATTTGGATGGACTGGGCTGCGCCAACGCTTAACTCACGGCTTGATCGGATTCGGCATAGGGAAGCGTGTTGCGGTCTCTTTCTTTTTAAGGGTTAATCTCACAAAAGCTCCCTGAAATTTGGGGGTTTTTCACATAACCCCTGACTTTATTTTATCATACGGCCCTCCTCCCTGCGTCCCAACTGAGCAGGGGTGTCTAACAAAACCCCTCTTGAATTTTTAACTTTTTTAACCGGTCTTTCTACCCGTAATTGGAAAATAACTAATATATTCATGAAAGAGAAAAATACTCTCGATTGGGAAGAGAGAAGTATAATGCTTGTAAATGGCAAATAACTAAAGTTAAGTTTTTTTAAAAAACCTACAATTACAACTATAAATTATAATTATTTTCAAACTGAATCAATTAACTGTAACTACATTTTAGTTACAATTATAATAGACCAAATGAACACCAAGGCTTCATTTATGAAAATACCAACCCAGAAACAGATGCTTGCATGAACGCCTGAAGCCTGACGCATATTCCTTTCCCCGCCTTATATTATATATTTAAGGGTGCAAAAAAATTTATCCATATTTGAGGCAACACTAGTATGAGTATCTGCTAGGATACATAAATGATTATTAAAATATATATCTAATAAAATAGGATTCATAAATGTATGTATTGAAATATCCGATCTATATTCAAATATCTGAATATTGTTCATGTAAAAGTAGACTTTGTATTCATTGCTCGTTGAATTTGTTTACGACTTCGCTGGCCTACAACAAGATTCAGAAGAAAATTTGCCTTTATTTAAGGCTTACAATGAAAATCAAAAATTACAACTTCTATCCTTTTGAACAAACACGAGGATCTCTATTTTCCTGATCCTCGCCAAGGGTTCTTTGGTCGCGTGGGGACTTTTATTCGTCCGCGGACCATCACAATTCGCATCCCGTAGAAACCCGGATTCGAACTACAGACGAGGGGCTCGCTTCACGAAGGAAACGTCTAAGGGGATCGCGACTCACGAAGGAGAGGATCGCCATGGGGATCGTGACTCACGGCGAGAGGATCGCCGAGCGTGAGATCTACTAGGAGAAATCACAATGCTATCCCCGGCGTGATTCAGAACTGCTCACAGAAAAGTCGGCTTGATTGTCATTGATTTGAACTGCTACAAACTTCAATCGCTCAAACAAATTCAAAGAAAAAATATTTTTTATAAGGCTTACAATGAAAATCAAAAAGATTACAACTTTTTCCTCAGATGAACAAACACGAGGATCTCTCATATATCGGATCCTCGCCATGGGTTCTTTGCCCTGTACGGACTTTTGTGTCCGGTGGACCATCACAAGCAATTCGATCCGTGGAAACCCTAACGGAACTACAGACGTAAAAGGCTCGCTTACCAAGGAAACAAAGCGCCCGGGGGATCACACTCACGAAGGAGAGGATCGCCGGGGATCGCGACTCACGGCGAGAGGATCGCCGAGCGAGATCTACTAGGAGAAATCAACGCTATCCCCGATTAAGAAGCTTAATCTAGAGGGTATCCTAGAGTTCGACCAATTCGCCTACTTGGCGCTGTAGATCCGACGCTGATCTGGTTCGTTCGCCGTGTTCGAACTGCAAAATCCGCCAAAGTCCAAGCAGATCCGCCTAAAGTCAAGCTTTCCCAAAGCCCACTTTTGTAATCAAGAAGACCTCAAAAATCCACTTTCTCCAGCCTAAAATCCCCTTAACTCTAGCCTCAAAATCCAAACCCCAAAATTCAGA